>VIBQ01000105.1:68523-138548 GCA_006937295.1 Carpinus fangiana | reverse complement strand
TGGATATTGAATCACAACCAAAAACTCGTTGTGCACCCGGCTTGGAACACATCACAGGATGACTATCAATGTATCAACAACACACAACCATTCAATTATTTGTCACAGAAATTAAATGACGAGTACGGAATTAAATAACGGAAAATAAACCATAAAATGTAAAAGCAAGAAATATAAACTAAGGGTGAGGCTTCATCTTCAACCTAAGTTTGAAGATTTTAGCCACCCATTGAATAACAAAGCATAATTAAAGTAAAAGAATGCATTAAAATTAAATTAAAAGGAAAAGCTTACAAATAAAAGGGCCGGAGCAAGGCAAACATACACAAAATGCTCTCTAAAAACGCCCCAAAGAATGTCTGTTCGACCAAATGGACCTAGGGTCCTATTTATAGACTAAAAATCCTACGAGTGCGTTCGAACGTACTGCTGAGTTGTGCGTTCGAACGCACAATGTGCGTTCGACTATAGAAAACCGTAACGGCACAGCGGAAGCGATGGACTCCTAGGGCAACAGCGCGAGTTGCGGGATGACTGGGACTGCGTTCGACCGTGCCTCTGCGTTCGACCGTCAGTGCGTTCGAACGCACCAAGTGCGATCGAACGCACTTGGCAGGGATCCAATTCTTCACTTAGTGTATTTTTGCTCTCTCGTGGCCAACTTTTGTTGTAAAGACCTGCACAACTCAATACACTAAAAACACCAAAAATAATTAGAAATTAACAATACTAAGAGCCTAACGAATATAAATTAAGGGGTTCAAATAAGCACTTTTAGGCACTCATCATACACACCCATGGCACTTCGATAATGGCGCTGATGAGATCAGGGGTCACGTGGATCTCTGTGCCTCTGACCCAGGTGAGAAATGAATCGCCAACTGATATTTGCTTAAATATTCATATTTAAACCCCTTAATTTATATATGCTAAGCTCTTAGTTGTGTTGTTTTGTTCTATTTTATTGTCTTTTTGTGTTTTCTGTGTTTTATAGGTCTTTGGAAGAAAAGGAAGCATTTGTGGAAATATTGGACTTAAAGGACAAAAGTTGGGAAAAGCTGGAGTTCTGCCAGAGTGATTGAGCGTAGGGGACCTGCGATCGAGTGCACCAGCGATCGAGCACACACGGCCTACGATCGAGCGCACCTATGCATAAAGACCAAGTCTGCTGCGGCCCTATTTTGGAGAGTTTTAATTTTATGGTTTTTACAACTAAGACTAAACCCTATGATTTTTAAGGTTTCTAGGGTTTTCCTTAGACTCTATAAATAGGCTTGTAAACATAGAAAAACACACACGTGATTTTGGAGAAGAATTTACGGCTCTCAAGGAAGCGATTTTCCGGGTTTATTCTTTTTCCTTTATTTTATTTTATGAAGATGGTTAGCATCAAATTCATGTGTAACTAAATCTTTTAGTAGGGCTAGATTGAATCCCTACTCATGTTTAATTAGTAATTCAATATTGGCACCTTTGCGATAATTGCATTATGATATTTAACTTGATTAATGCCTGCTTTCTTGAATTCCTCATATATATTTGCCTGATCAACATATGCATGTGGTATGGACTAGTTAGTTAAACCAATTTGGATGATTGAGTCCTGGGTTTAATAAAAGTAACGAAAGATATCCATACCGGGTTCTTGGGTTAATCAACATGGGGAACCGAGAGTAGACACCCATACCCTAGGCCTTATGTGTCTGTTAGTTTTCATAGTTTTTATACTTTCTTAAAGAACAACTTAGTAGACACCCATACTAAGTCCTTTAAGAAAGAAAAGAATTAGAGTAGACACCCATGCCTAATTCGTTGCTTAAGAAAACCAATAGCTTAAGGAGTAGACACCCATACCCTTAGGTTGGCAGACATTAGATATTCATAATGTGATTAAAGCATTGGCATATTGTTTTATTGTGTAAGCATGATTAGCGGTGGAAATCGAAGCCCTACCTCTTTCTCATTATTAAATCAACCCTAATTTTTCTCTCTCTTGTTTGCTTTGCGAAATTAATTTTAAGCAAAATTTACCAATCCCTGTGGGAATAATCTCACACTTGCACATTATGCTCCACTTTTGACCTTGTGCACTTGCAAGTAAAACTGCAATTATTTGCCTATTAATTTAGGTAGATAATTTCACAACACCAACCCTCCGATGGATGTTGGCGTAGAACTCCGGCACCAACTCTGCTATGGCTGGACGGTGATCCTCTACCATCTCAGCCCAACCCTAGGCCTCTAACATAGCCCAAATGCGCAGAGCATGCTCAACAAAGTCTGTCACCACGAGTCCTCTCTCCACAACAACTCGGCGTCCCCTGTAGTCGTCCTTGAACCATCGGTAAGCCTTATACTTGCAGAAACGGGTACGGTCATAGATGAAATCGGCGTCGTCTGTATCTTTGGCACTGCTACTCTCTATCACTAGGGCCTCAAGGACTGGCTCGCCTACTGGAGCTACTGGGGCCTCAGAGCCCTCTGCTTCGGCCTCCTCCATGTCCGTGTCCATCCCGGACTCCAGGTCCTGGGCAAACTGTGGCTCACACTGGAGTCTGCGCGACTGTGTATGAGATGAGATGGACGCAGCCACACTTGCTTTTGTCTATGCCATCCCCCTACATCGAAGATTCTAATTAAGACTAATTCTTGCACAAAATTCTACCCCATGCAAAACCCATGCAATCTGCCCTATATGCCATGATGAGGTGTGTAAGAGACTTAGAAAGTAGACAAGAATCTGTGAATCATTAGGTGGTTTGTAAGTGCCTGAAAAAATTAGGGCGTTCGAATTTATGGCCAATGTCAAGGATCAAAGAGTACTTAGACAATTGATTGGGTGATTAGGTTAGGAATTTCAGCTTCAAGGACTAGGTTGATACCGAAGTAGGAGTACTCAAGTTAAAGCATTTTAGGAATCTCGAAATATTCTAGGTTACAGCTAGCTAGATAGATATGAAGTACCTAGCAATGATTTAAGGCGTACTAGAACAAGGTAGGCCTCAAAAGTTAAAATTGTCCCTTCTAGGAAAAGAAGGGCATTTTTGTCATTATGGGGTTCGGACGCGAATTCAAAGATCGGTTCTGTGATCTAGGTCCTTGTCAAGAGGGCTTACAGGCACAATTCGATAAACAAGGTCGAAAAGGTCTTACGGAATTGAATTTAGGGCAAAACCTTATTATTTGGGTATGAGGGGCATTTTGGTAATTTGAGGTGATAAAAAATAATGAGGATTACGATTAACTAGGTGGTATCTGATCCATGGTGGTTACTTAGGACCCACTCGATTAGGTCAAGTGGTAAAAGACAAAAATGTCCTTTCTCAGAAAAAGAGGGCATTAAGGTAATTATGAGACTTGGATAGGATTTCGAAGGACCGGGTTGACAAATTGAGTCCTTGAAAAAGATTCATGTCCCAAAAATTATGTAGGCTCAAGTTTCCAGTATACGGGGTCGAATTAGGGTAAAATCCCTATTCCATGGGGGTGAAGGGTATTTTGGTAATTCTACAAATTTGGACAAAATTCTGAACTCAAGTGCCGGGGTCATAGATTGGGGTTCCAATTACAAGTATTGGGTTTTAATTGGTCCAAACAACCCAATGAGGGTCACAAAATTGACAAAACCTGAATTTAGGCAAAACCCCTAAATTCAAGAACTAGGGTTTGGGCTTTTCAAAATCGATCAATTTTGGTCAATGGGTGGTATGGGTTTTGTTCCTAAGTCATCATAGAAGAGATTAGGCCTCAATCCATGCATCAATTGTGATGCAGCATAACTTAGTGGGCTGCAGCGAAGAATAACAAATACATAGTGGATAAATAATTCTAGATCTTGAGACTATCAATGATCTAAGAATTCGTCTTAAAAATCTAGATACTCTCTAGCATTTTGAAGGAAAAAGAGGAATAAACTCAACTCTGAGTATTCTCATTAATCAATATCAATAAATAAACAACTGCTTTTCTGAGGGCTATAAACATGTATATATAGCCCAAAACCCTAAACCTGATAAAATACGAATTATAGACTCCCTAAATCTAATAAACACTTAATAAAGATAAAATATGAAATTCAAATACAATAATGAAAGATAAGATAGATAGATTGACGATAAGTCCAATCTACATCATCCTCCCCAGGTTGGAGAGAATTCGACCTGTCTTTTCCACGGTCCTTCAGGTGCCCTGTCAACTCATTCCAATCTTTTCTTCTCAAAATCACAACAAGGCCATACCCCATAATAAACATGATGGCCTTATTCATCAACACACCGCCACATTTATATTGAAGACCATGTGCCTCCCCTTGACGTGTAGGCTTGCCATGCCCTTGTCTTGCCTTGCCCTTCCCACATGTTATGAGAATTCCCAACGAACTCACAACGATCCATTCACTCTTTGATAAAAAAGTCGTCTCCACTCCATAGATCTTATCACAACTTTGGTTAAAAGTTTTTGACAAGATAGCATCTACTCCAAGGAAATCAACTTGATGTATAGAACTCACCTCTTCATCGAGATACATGTCATAGATTGGTGGAGAGGCCTAATCTATTGAGCAATCTTCCTCAATAAATCCATCTTCCTCCTCCTCAACCGATTGACTCCAAATCTCCGCTGCCTCTCTAAGCACCTTCTCTTTGTCGATTTTTTCTATTTTTCTGGTTACAAGGAACTCTTCGGGTTGCAACCAACCTTGGGATTCCGGTATATTGAGTTTGAATCTGTTTTCCCATTGATTGGCATGAGCTTGCACATGGTACAGACGTCTGTGCGTTCCGGGCTCCGCAGAAGGGTCTCTAGATCCATTCCCGTTGTGATGATACAAGCTGGATATTTGGGTAGGCGAAGCTTCATGTTGATCCTCCAATGCCTGAAATTGATCCTCCTTGTATTGTCGGGTTTCAGCTTTAATTTTTCCTTCCGCCACCACGAATTGCGGTCTTGGTTGGCGACGACAATCGTTCGGCCCACAACCCATGTGCCACAAACGAATTGCCGGTTGCTCCTTACGTGCTGTCTCCATGTGTGCGTACACCTCGTTCATGTCTGCAAAGCGGTTGCTCCTCCCCATTCATGGAAAGTGACTGAACTCTGATACCAACTGATGCAGTGTGACTTAGTGGGCTGCAGCGAAGAACAACAAATACGCAGCGGATAGATAATTCTAGATCTTGAGACTATCAATGATCTAATAATTCTTCTTGAAAATCTAGATACTCTCTAGCATTTCGAAGGAAAAAGAGGAATAAACTCAACTCTGAGTATTCTCATTAATCAATATCAATAAATAAACAATTGCTTTTCTGAGGGCTATAAACATGTATATATAGCCCAAAACCCTAAACCTGATAAAATACAAATTATAGACTCCTTAAACCTAATAAACACTTAGTAAAGATAAAATATGAATTATAGACTGCCTAAACCTAATAAACACTTCATAAAGATAAAATATGAAATTCAAATACAATAATGAAAGATAAGATAAATAGATTGACGATAAGTCCAATCTACATCAAATTGCATGAGAAAATTGAAGAAATTCAAGCGATTCAGATTTTGAGCAAAAATCCCCAAATCCAAAAAACTTCAATCCAATCGGTGCAAATGCAAGAATGCAACCCTATACAACCTAAAATGTGATCCTAGTTCACAACCAAGCCATCTAAGTGCATGAAATGCAAAAGCACACAAGATTTAAAACTCAAACCCTAAGTTGCAAAAAATTGAGAAACTTTGGGAAAAATCTTCTTACCTCTTTTAATCTTTGGAAATGAGATGGAAAACCTTCAAATCCCTTGGAGACCTTGCCAAAAATCTCTTTAGAATCGTTTGGGTGGAGAGAAAATGGGAAAAACCAAAATGAATAGTGTTTAGGGTACGTTCGGCCATTTTAAAGAGAATATGCTAGGTTATGGCGTACGTCCGGCATCGGGCACGTACGTCCGCTTAACCCTAAATTTTATTTTTTTTTAAGCTTTTTCAGAAATTTGTAAGGCTCAAAAAAGAATAGTTAAGAGTAAACGAGGCGTGCCAAAATGATTTTATTTCTCTGAAATTTGGGGTACAGTGAAAATTCCTTTGTTCTCTACAACCAACCCCCAGATGCCCCAAACACCAAAACTCACCACTGCTAAGGGTGAGAGAAAACCTAGCTATCTGACAGCTAAGGATTACTACCCCAAGACCTATCACTCCTCAGACGAGTCTTCAGACGGGTCTTCCTCATCCTTAACCAGTGCCTCGTAGTCCTCATTGATACTGGAGAGAAACGCAGTCCTTTGACGATCAGATCCTTCTGGTAATGCTACCGTCTTCAGCAATCGAATTTCTTCTAGTTCCATTCGGGCGTATTCATCCAAAATCTAAGTTAGATGAGTATGCATTGCTCGCTTCCTTTCTTCACTGAGATAAGGGTTAAACCTTCCAGGTAGGTGGAAAATCTCATATCACCGAGATACTACGATACTTAGGTACAACTGGTTTCTTCTTAGTCGTTGTGCGTGCCTCCTTTCCTCCAACTAGCTTAGGGACAGGTGAAGACTTCGTCTCTTGGTTAGCCTAGGTGGAAACCCTCCGTTCACCAGAGCGAGGTTGGTATCCGAGAGATGAGTGCCATTTAGTGCTTATTTGGACCCCTTAATTTATGTTTGTTATGCCTTTATCCTTGTTATTATCTAATCTTTTAGTTTGTTTTAGTGTTTTATGGTGTTTACAAGTCCTTACATTCAAATTGCGGTCAAAGGGGTGAAAAATGGCAAAAAGTGAAGATCTAGCCCTGCCAGTGCGATCAAGCGCACTGGGCTCAAGCCCAAGGGGCAAGATCGAGCGCACTCCACATAGGCCCACGTCTCACACGCCTTAGCCGCCATCGCTTCACTTGATGAGCCATGGGAATTTGGAGCAGTTACGTGCGCTCGAGCGCACATAGGGCTGTGCTCGAGTGCAATGCCTGCGATCGAGTGCATCCTTGACCTGGCAGCATACCTAATTTTGTCTATAAATAGAACAGGTTGTATATTTCGTAGCCTCACGTTTTGGAGGCACCTTGGAGGCCAGAAACCTCCATGTTTATCACTGTAAAACCTCTAAATCGTCATTTATTTTATATTGCTTTTATTTTTGTTTCTCGATTTGTCTCTTATCTCCATGAGAGGCTAAATCTTCAACTAAGGTTGAAGATGATGCCTCACCATAGATATATTTAATTTTCTTCATGTTGATGTGTTTAGTTAATCCGTCGTTTACTGTTTGTGTGTTCGTTTCAATTTAGTTTGTGACAAACTGTGTTGATTGTTGTTTGCGAACCATTAAACGGCCAATATCCGTTGTGGTTGGTCCGTGGTACATCGGATGATTTTATCGAGTCCAATATCCATTGTGATCAACGATACATTGGATGATTTGATTTCAGTTCAATATCCGTTGTGACCGTTTAACGGTAAACACATCGGATGATTCGTCTAGGTTTTATAATAGCAATAGGACATGCATGATACTTAATCGATAGGCGGATTTCTAACATGATAACATGTATCTATATGTGGTGAGGTGGAGTCTAGACCTTAGTATCTTTATTTCTTTGTTTTTAAGCATTTTAAATTAGTTTTTATATTCTGCACACCAACTGTTTGATATTTGGAACTAGGTTAAGATATAGTTAATTTAGGCATTTTAAATTGGTTTTTGACAAACCCGATTCTCTGTGGGTTCGACACTCGCACTTGCACAACCACTTTATTGCAAAACGATTCATGCAATTGACGAGTACTATTTTTGGTACGATCAAATTTTGGCTCCGTTGCCAAGGATCGGTTGTTTTGTTGGAATTGATTTTATGCTTAGATTAATTTTATCTTTCTACTAGTTATTTTAATTTCAACAATTATTTTATATGTTTCATGCTTTTGTATAGAAAAAAAAAATTAAAAAATCCAAAAAAATTAGTGTTAGGCTGTTTTCGTTGTTTGTTTAAGATTCTGGAAAACCGGTCTCTGTTAGTGCGATCGATCGCACCTCTATTGCGATCAAACGCACTTGCACCATTCGCTGCACTGTCCGCGCTCTCGCGCTCGACAGACTGCATGTGCGCACAAGCGCACCTTGACTGACCAGGCCCAGTGCGCTTGTGTGATCGATCGTACCTTGTTGAGATCGATCGCACTTGCAACAGACTACCACATTTATACGTTCACGCTCGATCACACGGTACCAGGGCTCGAGCGCATCTCTGCAGTCAGCACTAGCAGACTAGAGACATAAGGTCCGAACTCAGCTGGCCATTCGCGAATAGTCGGTAGGCGTCTACAACCATCGCGCATTTGAGTATGAAGCAGGATCAGGTGCCTATAACACATAATAGGCGATCCCGTTCATCCCAAGTCAAACAATCAAACAGGCCGTTACAGTGGCCTGCACCCACAAACAAGGGAACTAAACCTATCCTATGCTACAGTTCTTTAAGATTAAACCTAGATACTACATCCTATTCTCAGATTTACAGCTACGATCGGCAAGACAGTATGCTCTGATACCATACTATAACGCCCCCAAAATTAGACTCAGCTAATCCGGTGGAGTCACTGGCAATTTACCCATTTAAGCCAACTTGTGACCAAATGGGTAACCACCCTTATAAAACTATCAGAGTAAATGCAAGGGGAGGCGAATAAATTTGAGTTACTATGATTCATCAAGTAAGAACATGGAGCTGCTAAATAGTAAAGACGGACCTGTAATTATAAGTAAAGCATAACTAGTCAAGTAGTAGCATCTCTTGCCATTTCCATAGTAGTAAACCAGGTTACCTAAAGAATAACAACAGCGTAAGTCTAACGACTTAGTAAGTAAACCTCACACTTAGGTAGGACATGAGCCCAATTAAAGGAAGTAAATGTGCAATTTGAGTAATAACCAAAAAGATGGCATTACCTCCGCTAATACACCATTTAATAGGTTTTAGGGTTTTCAAAGCTTATGGTGTAGAACCGGAAATAATTACCTAAGTGTTTTAATGCAGAAAAGGCTAATGCATTATAAGTCATAACTCCCATACATGGTCTACCCGAGATATCACCCCTTCTCAGTATGGTTGGTACTGTCCTTAGGGACCTATAATATAATGCCAATGCCCCAACCATTACACAACATACCGTACGTAACATTAGTAGCACGATCGAGTCCAACCTCAAGTGGCCAACACCAACTAATGACGTTTGTCCTATAGTGACCGAACCATTGGGAATGGTTGCACCAAGGTCATGAAACCAATGGATCCAAAGCCCCCATATAACACACACATTTGATCATAATACGCAATTTATATAGTAAGCCCATGGCCGTTCATACCGCATGTACCAGCGTACCATGACTTACGATGCATCTTCACAGTTTAATTAATAACGCAATTACCAAGTAATTACAGAAAGTAGGCACGCTCATATTGTACTAGTGGTCAGTCAACTGACATATCCCACATTTTACGTAAAAAGGGTGTAAGTGTCTACTTATTTCGCACATTCGAGCGAATCCTCCAACGAAGCTAAGTCCTGTCATAACAGATACAAGACACCGCTATTCTAGGCCCTATTTAACCTAAACATGTAGCTAGGCTAAAGCATACACGTGTGAAACTCAAAACTAGTGCTCTGCCCACTGACCGTACGTCCTGCCTTGATGGCGTACGTCCGCTCAGTGTGTTAAGCACACCGTTTTAAGATTCGTACAATGCATGATTCCTATTTCACTTTTAGACCTCTAAACCTCCTCTAAGCAAATAAAAGAGCACATGAAACGTAAGAAATCACAACACAATGGGATTTTGAAAGAGTTCTTTGCAAACATTATCACTTTCAAGAAGAAACTTGATGAACACTTTGAAAACTCAACGAGGCATAAAACAAGGGCTATAACAGTGTTAAATACAAGGGAAATAAGGATTACCCGGAAGCTGAGCATGGACATGGCCTCCCCTCCTTGGAAACTCCTCTTGGAAGCAATCTTCCTCACCAAAATCTCTCTTAAAACGTGGAAGGGGGTTCTGGCAGCCTAGGGGCACACCAAAGGGTGGGAATGGGCATGAGAAATGAGAGGTGGGGGTGGGTATTTATAGGGAAAATCGGCCACCAACTCTCTGTCAGACTAGCGGACATTCGGCAACCCTAGCGTACATCCGGTGGTTCTTGCACAGTGGTCCAAAGAGTGTCTTGTACGTCCAGGTATTACCCAAAGGATATTCAAAAAGTAGCATACGTCCGATGGTCCCATGTACGTCCGCTAGTACGGTTTGCAGAGCGTACGTCTGATGGTCCCCCCACGTACGTCCGCACTATGGACAGCAGCATACATCCACCAGACCTAGCGTATGTTCGCCTTCTGAGGATCAGTGTTTGGCTTCTATTTTCTAAAGGTTCAAAGTGTGTTTAGGTTAACGCTAAAGTTCTTAGGCCTTGTCAAAGCAGCTCTATCAAAGGCTCTTGTTAAACGCTCTAGTGGAAAGGATCTCCTCAAATAAAAAGGTTGTTTTTATCGGGGAATTACAACGGCGCTGGGGAAGAATGGAAGGGATGGGGGAAATGTGACCTAAAATAGGTCACATGAGGCCTCTATACGCGTGCGCTTGAACGCACAACAAGGTGCGCTCGATCGTACTCATAAGGGGAAGTGTGTGTATGGGGTGTGCTCACAACCGCACAGGCGCGAGTGCACTCAAGCGCATAGCAAGGCATGCTTGATTGCACTCATGCAAGTGTGTGAGTGCAAGTGTTGGGTAGCTGCACTTGAGCATACATGGGTTGGGTGATGTGGTATTTTTGTGATAAAAAATATCAATTATAAAAATAACCACTCGCAATAGGATGAATCTTTGTAGGATACGACTATAGAGAGGGTGTCGAACCTCAAGGATTGCAAGGATTTCGTTATCAAATTCAAAAAATTAAAATTAACTTAATTAAAAAGTGATTGATTTAGTTTGTAACAAAAGTGCATGAAATTAGAAGATAATTAAATATAAGAGACAGTGTAGGGTATTGATTTCACCTCTATCCGCACAACAATGGGTAATTAGATTTAATTCCAAAAATGCATTCTATGCATGCTATAAATAAACAAGAAACTACCTTATTGAAGAATAAGTACAATCTATCTTCGGTTGGCACAAATCGTCCACATAACCACTAAGATTGGCACAACCTGTCTTCCCTAGATATAAATTATCAAATTCTTTAACAGGATACATACAATCAGTGAATAAGTGTAACCTATCTTCGGTTGGCAGGGGCTGTCTACCTAAATTACACTAAACTAGGGTGTAGTACAATCCGTCTTCCCTAGACATGGCCTATCAAATCCTATTGATCATATGTCAATTAATCCCATTGTATAACCATCATCCTCATAATCACAGAAAATGAGAATGATTTGAGTTCAATAAAAGTAAAAGACTTTCTAAGACAAGATCATAATTTCACTAATATTGATTTTGAAATATAAGAACAATTGCATTTAATAATTAAGAACGGAATCAATATGTAGCAATTCTCATAGTTATACAATCTACATGCATAAATTCAAAGTTTAGAAATTAAATACAATCAAACCATTGTACTTAGATAGGGTTACATCAACACCCTCACAAAGGGTTTAACCGCTCATGACTCTGCTAAGCCTCCAAGAAATAATTTTTTGATTTTTAGCTCTACGAAGCGGTGTCTTTTTTACAAGTTAAGAGCCATATTTATAGGGACTAGGAAACTCTAGAAGCCCTAGAAACCCTAAAAAAAATAGTAGATCAGTCTCCTAGTCCAAGTAGGAGACTAAAACCTTCTCCAAGGTGGATTTGGTCACTTTCCAAACTTTTCAGCATGAGTGTGCTCGATCCCACTTGTGGTGCACTCGATCCTACATACACACATGGGCAGAGGTACGCTCAATCCCACTTACAGTGCGCTCAAGCGCACCTAGGCATGTGGTTGTATTGCGTCTTATCTTGTGGGGCAATTTTGGCATATCAAACATCTGAATTGGGAAAATTGTATTTCATAATGATTTTTAGCTTTTTGAGTTATCTTTCTAGTGCTCTTGGTTTGACCTCAATCCAATACACTAGCAAAAAGTTATTACGAAAATACTGAGACATATGCTAGGTCTTCTCAAAGTGTATTTTAAGCCCAAAATCAATGATTTTTCTTGTATTCTCCCTAAAAACTTGAAAATACAAAAACAAAACAAAATCAAACAAATAAAAATGCTAAGGAATTAACATATGCAAGTTAAGGGGCATGAATGTGGAATATTTAGTGCTTATCACACCCCCAAACTTACATATTGCTAATCCATTAGCAATACAAAACAAAAAATAAACTAAAAAGCAAAAACATAAATCCATCTTTCGTGGGACGTGCGATTGCATTTAGCGTATGCAACAAGCCTTTTAAACCCCCTTAGGCATTTCCTAGAGGACCAGTGAAGTCTCGTGAGGGTTTTTCAGGAATGATACCCACAAACATTGTCATCACAAAAATAATGGTTTTCATTCATTTGACAAACTTAAAATTATAAACTCCATCTTCAAAATTTCAAGGAATTCACAAGTCAAATCACTTACAAATGGAAAATTGAGATACAACATGCTTCAATTAGTGTAAAGTGAACTAACACACAATCATGAAGCTTCAAAATAATTCCAACATAAATGAATCAACCTCTTTGAATTTATTGGACTTCCTATCAGATGAAACAATCAAGGCATACACTTCTTCTTTTTTTCTTTTTTTTGGTTATATATGTAGGCTTTGCAATGCTTAGTTCCCTTAAGCTTTCTAGTTGACCCATGTATCGAGTGTTAGGCCAATGACTCCCAAACCAATAGGCTTTAGGGCACTAGGTGTAAAGACACCCCTAAGGACTTACTAACTCGAGTCAAAAGGCTACGAAGCTAAGCTAGCCATTTTATTAATCAAACCAAAATTCTCACTTTTTAACGCGAACACTCATTGCTTAATGAGGCAAGAGGTTTGGTTACTCGGTGAAAAATTCAAAATTGATTTTTTTTTTTATATACAAATTGATAATAGCATACCAAGATTATTCATGCAATATGTCACCTAACAGAATTCAAGAAATTGAAAACAAGCATAATTGGTCTCAAATTTCATACCTCACAGACATGTGCTAGTGTGCTCAAGATAGATTTAAATTGAAACAAGAAGCATCTCATGTTACCAAAAGTAAGTAACAAGACTCAAAATTCCTAAGTCAAATGATCATGTGTTCATAACTTAAGCCTACCAATGAAATTCAAACCAAAATCAAAGCTCAACCATATGCTTAAGAATGACATAGCAACAAAATTTGGACAGTCTTTTGTTTTTCCATACCCCCAAACTTGAATCATACATTGTCCCTAATGTATATATAAAATTGAAAAAACAAGAGAAAAAAGATAAGAATACCTAAATGAGCAGATGTGGTGCATACCATACCCCCAAACTTGTATGCAAAAACACATGTCCTGAAAAAGAAAGTGATACTCCAACCAAATACCAATCAAGTGCATACATTGTAGTAAAAATATAATCAAAGAATTAAACAACAATGGATAAAATAAACCTAGATGGAAATCATGTACCCTGGTGGAGTGAATTTCAAGTGCATAGGGCTTGCGCTTGAACCTAAGAAGCTGACTCATCTAGTCGAAATATATGGAATCTACCAAATCAACAGAATCCATATCCTTAATGCGCTCAGTGTTCTTTGACCTTTAAATTTAAATTTAAAGCACCAATATTTTCTTCTCTTGGACCACAAAGAGTGGATTTTACCTATAGATAGGTAATTCCGAATTTCCACATATCGAGATAGATCCCTCAAAGTATTCTTAAACAGTCTCTCATCCGGTAAGGAATCATGAACGGGAATAGGGGCTCGAGGCTCATATGGCATCTCGAGAATAGGAGGTGATGGTGAAGAAGACTTAGTACTCACTTCCTTGCCTTTTTCCCGATGTAGATCCTGTGGGACCTAAATTTGCTCTACCTTCCTTTCTTCCACGTGGTTTTCGACCACCTCTCCACTCCTTAGTGTGGTGATAGCTTGCTTATGACAAGAAGTACTCTCATCCACCATGTAGTGTTCATCAGGATTAGCAACCAGCTGACTTTGAAGCTCTTCTTCCTCTCTATTGGGGTGGTTGATGCTTTGTTCGAGGTGAGCTTCTATCTTGGCGATGGATTCTGCAGCATTGAAATTCTTCAGAGGAGGTGGGGGCCTAGTGTTGTTGTGGAAGCAAATAGATGAGAGATGGCTCCTCATCATAAATTTCTATCTTGACAATGGATTCAGAGTGAGAGTTTATTGTTTGAGTCATCTCGTCCACAATGCCAGTTATCTCGTCCAACTTGCCGGTCAACTCGCTCAACATTTGCAGCATCCGATCCTCAAAGTTAGAATTTGACCAAGGAGGTGGTGCGGCCTGGTATTGCTGCTGTGGAGTTGCTTCATATTGAGGGAAATAGGATTGATCATTGAACTGCAAATATGATTGATGGTGCAGTTCATGACATTATGGATCACACTTTCTAGGAGCTTGAGCTAGCCATGAGAGGTTAGACTAGTTGCTCCATGCCGGGTTATAAGAATCAAAATAAAGGTCATACCATGGTCTAGAGAACAGTCTATTCATAAGCTCATAAGAATAATTAGAAAATTGTCTCGCAGTAGGACAATCTCAAACATGATGATAAGGACAATTACAATATGAACATGGTCCATAGGGTGTTGGAATGCTTCCCCACATGAACTAAACTAATAGAAACAACATAAAATAACAAAAGAAAAATAAATAAAAAAATAAAACTCACAAACGGCCCGCAGGTGCACTGGAAATATGGATGCCTACTACTGCTAATGCGCTCGATCGCACAACAAGATATGCTCGAGCGTACTGCCATAGATAGGTACGAGTGTAGGCATGGAGGGCTCGAGCACAAAAGGTGGAGTGCATACGTGTGCTTGATCGCACTTTGAGCTGCGCTCGATCGCAATCAAAGGGAATGGCAGCTATGGACCTGAGTGAGAAAAACTCAAAAAAACAAAAAAATAGAATTGAACTTAGAAACCAAAAATAAAGAAAAGCATTAAAAAAATAAAATAAAAATTAAGATCAACACCTTCTGTCCCACATGAAACACCTTCCTGACCAGATATTTATCATGATATGTCTTAGTTCTTTCCTTGTATAGCTTGGCATTCTCATATGCATCACGCCTCAACTCCTCAAGTTCATTCAGCTGTAGCTTTCTCTTGTCATCGGCTTCTTTCATATCAAAGTTGAATTTCTTAATGTCCCAGTAGGCTCTATGCTCCAACTCCACAAGAAGATAACATGCTTTCCGAAAGACCAATCAAGATAGGGACATACTATAGTGACCCAAATTATTAACTAGGCGTAAGTAGCTTAGTTGGGGGAGTTAATTTGGGCTTTGGGTCACTAAGGGCACTAGAGGGGCAATTTGGACATTTGGACGGACGTATGCTAGGTCTGACAGATGTACGCTTCTGTCTATAGTGCGGACATACAATGGGGACCACCGGACATTCGCTCTGCAAACCGTATAGGTGGACGTACGTGGGACCACCGTACGTATGCTACTTTTTGAATACCCTCTTGTTAATACCTAGACTTACAAGGTAGCCTTTGGACCGTTGGGTGAAGACCACCGGACGTACGCCCCTTTGGCTAGACGTCCGCTACTTTGCCAGGGGAGTTGTTGGCAGCCCTCTCCTATAAATACCCCCTACCCCTCTAGTTTCTTCACTTATTTTCAGACGCCCCTAGGCTGCCGATGTGAGTTCCCAAAGTGTTGTGAGTGTTTTGTGAGCGTGTGTGAGGTGTTATGCGTTTGGAAACGTTCGTGAGGCGAAACTCTTGGTTTTATTTCGAGGTAACATTCGATCCTTAGCTTTTTAAATACGTTGTTATGCTGCTCGTTTTATGTTTAGTTGTAGTTGCTAGTTTAGTTACTCTTTGAAACTCGTTTGGGTTAGCATTTTTGTTAGCTTAGCGTTATTACGTTCCATGGAGGTTGTAAACTAGACTAGAAGGCTTTAGGGTGCTCCTAGTAGCCCTAGGAGTCAGAGAATAGGCGGACAGTTGATAGAAAATGAGGTTCTTCTTGAGAACCCACATAGCGGACATACGGTATTGTGCCGGACGTACGGCCTATCGTGACACGATGGACGTACGGCCCCGAGCCCGGACGTACAGTCAGTGTGTGACAGGAAAACCCTATTTTTACCAACCATCCCATAGCTCCTGTTTTCCTTACTTTAGAGTTGTTTTAGTAGAATTAGGACTAATAGAAGGTTTTCCACAAATTTGGAGAACCCGGATCTTTCCGAGTATTCAGAGACACTTTTCGATCTAAGTGAGTTTTAACTCACATAATGCTCATTGCTATTTTCCATGCACTACACATCCATTTTGTGTATCGAGAAAACATGCATATTTTACAACTCTCACAGTTTATACTTATTGCACATGAACTTTGTCATTTTGAGAAAAATGTTGTACTGAACATGTTAACCAAGTGAGACTTGTAAAATAACATGCATGTAAAATACAAACAAGATAATTGCATCGTATGACATGATTGTACAACCGGTACATGCGGTAGTAATGGCCATGGGCTTACTATACAGGTTAGCTTTATGGTCAAATGTGTGTGTTATATGGGGCTTTGGATCCATTAGTTTCGTGATCTTGGTGCAACCATTCCCAATGATTCGGACACTATAGGACGGACGTCATTAGTTCGTATGGGCCACTCGAGGTCAGACTCAATCGTACCACTAATGTTACGTACGGTATGTTGTGCAATGGCTAAGGCACTGGCATTGTATTATAGGTCCCTCGGGATAGCATCAACCCTGCTGAGAATAGGTAATATCTCGGGTAGACCATACTGTTGAACTATGACTGTTGTTTACATCGTATATCATTACGACATATATATCACGTATAAATATGCTGTCATGATGGAACTACTTTTACTTATTAAACATCTGAGTTCATTACTAAACTAGCATGGGTATTATCTGCGTTAAAAATCACCAAGTCTTAGACTTACCCTTTTCCTTTATGTTTCATCTCCCATTACGATTATTATAGGTTTAGTTGTTTTAGAAAAGGATTCAGTCGGAGCAGACTTGGGTATTAGCTCAGGACTTAATCTGTGTGATCTTTGAGGACATGGACCCTATTTGGTTTGCTCGATGTGGGAGGCCGAAGGATCTGCCCGTGCAGATATGATAAAGATTTTGATTTCACTAGCTCTGCTTAAGCTTAGTTCTAAGCTTTGATCTGTTGATCTTTTGTGAACAATGTTGGCATTTGTTATTTTGGGTTGTATCTATTTCCTACTGATGGTCTGATGACCAGTACATTCGGTGATCATTTATGATATTATGGTGATGCAGTATGATGTACAAAAATAAAAGTACTCGCAATAGCAAGAGCCGTGTGCAATACAGTGTTGTGCAAGTGCGAGGTCGATCCACAGGGAATTGTGTTTTGCAAAAACCAATTTTCTATTTAAATTAATCCTATCTTAACATAAATCCGAAATTTGGTGATTTTGTTGTGCAAAAATGTAAACTAACCTAAATAATATTCAAAACAACAATATAAAAACACTAAAGTTTTAGAATCTACCTCGCCAAATGAAACAAATACACTCTCATATTTTACGCATACAATCGATAATTAAAAGCATTTTAAACAATGTTCAACAGTCATGAACATGCATGTAAAATCATTCGATGAATCCATCCGTTTAAAGGATCACAATGAGTATTTAATTGAGATCAAATCATCCACCGTATCCGTAGATCACGATGGATATAAGTCTCAATCCAATCACTTGATGTACCCCCAGACGAAACACACCGAATATTGAACTATGCATGAAATCAAAAAGGGCGCTCAATCACACAAAGTAAATCAAGCAATTGGGTGGACTTCAAACAATCAATTAATTAAAGACGAAACACACCGAATATTGAACTATGCATGAAATCAAAAAGGGAGCTCAATCACACAAAGTAAATCAAGCAATTGGGTGGACTTCAAACAATCAATTAATTAAACATTGAATAGTAGGATAAAACGACGAGAGTATACATGTATATCAATGACGAGGCTTCATTTTCAACCTTAGTTGAAGATTTTAGCCTCTCATGATCACAACAGACATGATAAAATCAATTGAAATCATTGAGAAATTAAAAATTACAAAGAAAAGCGGAGTTCCACGCTCCAAAAACCAAGAAAAACTCAAAAACAACCAAGTACGGCGCCCCCGAAGCGTCTTTGTACGTTTATGATGAAAAAAGATGATATTTATAAGCTAATTTTAGGGCTTTAGCACTCCCAGGTCGGCTGAGTGTGCTCAATCGCACTCTAGGTGTGCTCGATCGCACTCGAGCAAGACTTTGCTCTTGCAATGGGCACAACTGCACTCGATCTCACTATATGTGCGCTCGAGCACACATACTTTAGAATTGGCCAAACCTTGTGAAATATGAATTTTAAGATCTTTGAGTTAGATTTCCAATGACACCAAGATCACTCAAATCGGAGTTCTACAACTCTATATGGCTGTTTTGGTGGGACTCATCAGCTACGAATCATCGCTCGACTCAAATTTGCTTCCAATGCTCCCCGAACTGTCTTAAGCCCCAGAATTAATGAAATTAGCCCCAGATGTACCTTAGCAACCTGAAAAACACTAAAACACTAAAACTAACCAAAAACATCATAAAATAATAAAACTAAGAGTTTAACAAATACAAGTTAAGGGGCCCAAATATGCAATATTTGACACTCATCAAATACCCCCAAACTTACATTTTGCTAGTCCCTTAGCAAAACAAAATGAAAGCAAGAAACATAAGTCCGCTATCATGGGAGAGACGATTGCATTTAGCGTATGCAATAAGCCTTTTAAACCCCTAGGCATCCGTAGTGGACGAGTGAAGTCTCGTGAGGGTTTACCAACAATGACACCCACAAACATTTTTAGCGCTATGTTATCGGCAAACATGAATTTCCACACAAACACATGTCTTTACCTAGACTTAGTCCTTAGACTTGGTTCTAGTAGAGTCGGTTCTAACTCTGCTCTTCACTGCAGAGAATGCCGCCCCGAAGGAACCCTGCAACCGGAACTAACACGCTGGAGATCGGAGAGGGAAGTGTTCACCCCGAGCCTGTAGACATTCCCATTGATGAGGCAACACTCCCAGGAAGCCAAGTGATGGACACAATTGGCCAGTTGGTTTTGGCCTTGGATCGCGATAGGGTTGCGAGACAGTCAGCTGAAGGTACTGGATGTTCTCTGAAGGATTTTTGTAGTCATCACTCGGAGAGTTTTGACGGGAGAGGCGACCACATCCACGCTGAGAATTGGCTAAACGACGTGGAGGAGTTGTTAGCTACCCTTGGATGTACGAATGAGAAGAAGGTGGCTTATGCTGCTTATAAGCTGACTGGAGAAGCTAAGCGCTGGTGGCAGGACAAGAAAGTGGTGCTTGTCATTGACTTGGGTTTGGAGACTGCCATTTCTTGGGAAGTCTTCAAACATGAGTTAAATTGGTACTTCTTTCCCCGAGTCTTGCAAGAGGCAAAGGCACAAGAGTTTTTGGATTTGGTCCAAGGAGGAATGTCGGTGATTGAGTACGCTGCAAAGTTTCTGCATTTGTCACACTTTGGGTTATACCTCATCCCGACTGAGGAAAAGAAAGTGAAGAAGTTCGAACGAGGTCTGAACTCTAGTATTCGAATCATTATGAGCTGTTTCGACGTTCAAGATTTCTCTCAGTTGGTCGATCTATGAGGGAAGTCTGAAGGAGAATGCGGCTGAGTACGTGAATCAGAAGAACTCAAGGAACTAGTACTTCGGTCGGAAGAGCCAGGGCAGCTAAGAGAATGGCGGTGGAGAGTTTTCCACCCCAGAGGTCATGAGGATGTACCTCTAGTAACCCTCCAGTTTTGTCGCAAAAGAATCAGACTTCGGAGCTGTGCAAGAAGTGTAATCGTGTACACTAGGGACCCTGGAAAATGGCAACCGGGACTTGCTATCGATTCGGCCAGTTTGGTCACTTCAGCAAGGATTGCGTGGGCAAAGGGGTTGCTCAAAAACCTTTGGCACTAGCCCAAGTTTACGCGCTTGTTCCAGGAGAGCTGGAAGGAGGATTGGAAGTAGTGATAGGTACTGTCCCCATACTTGGATTTGAAGCTTCAGTTTTGTTTGATTAGGGGGCTACCCACTCTTTTCATATCTATAGTGTTCGTAAGATTGTCTAGACTTGTTGTGAGAACTTTGGAACCTAGTCTAACTATAACTACCCCTGTAGGGAAAACTATGGTTTGTAAACGTGTAGTTTGCGAATGCCTTGTTAGCAATTGTGGAAGAGTACTTCCCACAAACTTAGTTGTTCTTCCTATGTGTAGTTACGACATTATTCTCAAAATGGATTGGTTGATGAGGCATTCGGTGGTTATCAACTGTGCTCAGAAGCAAGTGACTCTTACGCCATAGGGAGAAGGAAAAGTGACGTACGTTGGATCGCGAGCGAGGTCTTTACCTCCAACGATTTCGGTCGTGCAAGCTAGGAAGCTTATCATCGGAGGCGATCAAGCATTTTTGGCATTCGTTGTCACTCCAACGAAGCAAGCAAAGAAGAATCTGGAAGATATTCCTGTGGTGTGTGAATATCCAGATGTCTTTTCGACAGACTACTTTGGATTACCACCACAAAGGGAGGTGGAGTTTGGGATTGTGTGTGTGCCAGGCACTAATCCTATCTCTAAGGCACCGTATAGGATGGCATCGTCGGAGTTGAAGGAGCTAAAGGAACAACTCCAAGAGCTTTTGGACAAGGGTTTTATTTGCCCAAGTATATCACCGTGAGGAGCGCCAGTGTTGTTTGTTAAGAAGAAAGACGGGTCAATGAGGATGTGCATTGACTATCTGGAGTTGAATAAGGTGACGATCAAAAATCGATATCCTTTTCCAAGGACTGACAACCTATTGGATCAGCTGCAAGGAGCACGAGTGTTTTCTAAGGTCGATTTGCACTCAGGCTATCACCAAGTGAGAGTGAAGGAAGAAGACATTCCTAAAACAGCCTTTAGGACTCGTTATAGACACTACGAGTTCTTAGTTATGTCTTTCAGACTAACTAATGTGCCAGCAGTCTTTATGGACACGATGAACAGAGTCTTTCATGACTACTTGGATCAATTCACCGTTGTTTTTATTGACGACATCTTAATCTACTCAAGGACGTCAGATGAGCACGAGGAACATCTGCGGAAGGCATTGGAGAGGCTTCGGAGGGAGAAGCTCTATGCTAAACTTGAGAAGTGCAGGTTTTGGCTGGATAGCGTGTCTTTCCTCGGACACGTGATTTCTGGTGAAGGAGTAGCAGTTGACCTAGAGAAAGTGAAGGCCGTGGTAGAGTGGACAAGACCAACTAGCATGTTCAAGATTCGGAGTTTCTTAGGACTCGCTAGTTACTATCGACACTTCATCGAAGGTTTTTCGAAGCTGTCGGGACCACTCACTACTTTGACTAGGAAGAATACTCGTTTTGTTTGGACGGATGAGTGTGAGCAATGTTTCCAAGAGCTAAAAAGGCGATTGGTGAATGCTCTAGTGTTGGCATTACCTACGAAATCTGGTAATTTCGTAGTGTATAGCGACGCTTCTAAGAAGGGTTTAGGTTGCGTGCAATGTTATTGCCTATGCTTCACGCCAGCTAAAGCCATACGAGCAAAACTATCCTACACACGACCTGGAGTTGGTAGCAGTTGTGTTTGCTCTCAAGATTTGGAGGCACTACTTGTATGGCAAGAGGTGCGAGATCTACAAGGACCATAAGAGCTTGGAGTATTTCTTCACTTAGAAGGAGTTGAACATGAGGCAGAGAAGGTGGCTAGAGCTGATCAAGGATTATGATTGCGAGATCAATTATCATCATGGCAAGGCTAACCTGGTAGCGGACAAGTTGAGCAGGAAATCAACGATAGAGCTTGCCCCTCTTGGGATTTCTCAACCTCAGTTGATTAAGGAGCTCACTTGGATAGGACTGGAAGTAGTAGGCGAAGGTACGCCGGTACACCTAGCTAACTGTGACACCCCGCCCGATGAAAATATCAAATAACTAGTAATTGACCCCACAGTGCGCCATCCCAGCCATGTCCCTCCAGGACACGACCTTCGGGAAATCACTTTCCTCGTCATAACGAGAGAACTGCAGCGGAAGACTTTACCAAAACTATGAGATTAAGAGACGATAATAGAAACATCACATAGCAATACCAGAGATAAAGTACTACATCCATAATATGATAGATAGTCATCAAATATACTGGTCACCAGACCATCAATAGGAAAATAGATACATCCCCAAAATAAGATACAACAACATTGTTCACAAAAGATCAACAGAACAAAGCCTAAACTTAAGCTTAAGCATGGCTAATGAAATCAGAATCTCTATCATGTCTACATAGGCAGTTTCTCCATCTTCCCACATCGTCCTAAGCCAAACGGGATTCATATCCTCAAAGATTACCTGGTATTAGGTCCTGAGCAATCACCCAAGTAGTCTCCGGCGGCATCTTCGTCTAGTGCAGCTAAACCATGCAATTATTCGTAATGATGGGGAAAGACATAAATAAAATGGGTAAGTCTAAGACTTAGTAATTTTAAATGCAGATAATATCCATCCCAGTTTTAGTAATAAACTCAGATGTTTAATAAGCAAAAGCAGTTCCATCATGACAGTTTATTTATGCGTGATATATATATAGTAATGATATATGCATATGGTGTAAACAACAATCATAGTTCAACAGTATGGCCTACTCAAAATATTACCCCTCCTCAGCAGGGTTAATGTTGTCCCGATGGACCTATAATACAATGCCAGTGCCCCAACCATTGCATAACATACTGTATGTAGCATTAGTGACACGATCGAGTCCGACCCCGAGTAGCCCACACCAATTAATGATGTCCGTCCTATAGTGACCGAACTATCAGGAATGGTTGCATCAAGGTCACGAAACCAATGGATCCACAGCCCGTATGACACACACATTTGACCATAAAGCTAACATGTATAGTAAGCCCATGGCCATTACTACCGCACGTACTGGTGTGCCATGTCATACGATGCAATTATCTTGTCTGTATTTTACATGCATGTCATTTTACAAGTCTCACTTGGTTAATATGTTCAGCACAACGTTTTTCTCAAAATGACAGAGTTCATGTGTAATAAGTACAAACTGTGAGAGTTGTAAAATATGCATATTTTCTAGATACACAAAATAAATGTGCAGTGCATAGGAAAATAGCAATAAGCATTATGTGAGTTCAAACTCACCTGGATTGATACGCGTCTCCGAAAATTTCGAAAGGTCCGGGTTCTCCAAATCTGTGGAAAACCTTCTATTTGTCCTAATTCTACTATGACAACTCTAAAGTAAGGAAAATAGAAGCTACTGGACGGTTGGTGAAAATATGGTTTTCCTGTCACACATTGACCGTATGTCCGGCTCGGGAGTGTACATTCGCTGTGTTATGACAAGCTGTACGTTCGGCACAACACTGTACTTCCCCTATGTGGGTTCTCAGGGAGAACCTCATTTTCTCCCCACAGTCCACCTATTCTTCAACTCCTAGGGCTATTAGGAACACCCTAAAGCTTTCTAGTCTAGTTATTAGCCTCCATGCAATGTAACGATGCTAAGCTAATCGAAAATGTCAACCCAAACGGATTTTAATGCACAACTAAGCTAACAACTACATCTAAAAGTAAAACGAGCAACATAACAACATAATTAAAAGCTAAGGATAGAACGTTACCTCCTCGAAACAAAACCGCAAGAATTTCGCCTCACGAATGTTCTCAAACTCGCAAACGCCTCACACACAACCGCTCGTAACGCACTCAAAACACTTGGAAAACACTCTAGGAACACTCTAGCAGCCTGGAGGCGTCTGGAAATTATGAGAAACACGAAGGGGGTAGGGGTCTATTTATAGGCCCAGGAAAGCAACGAACGCCCGGCCAAGGGGCATACGTCTGGTGGTTCTTGCCCAATGGTTCCATGGCTGCCTCGTACGTCTAGGTATTAACCAGAGGGTATTCAAAAAGTAGCGTACGTCCGATACTTTTGTCATACTTCCGCTGTACTATTTGTAAAGCGTACGTCCGCTCAAAAGTCTAAATTACCCTTCTAGTGTCCTTAGTGACCCAAAGCCCAAATTAACTCCCCCAACTAAGCTACTTATGCTTAGTTAATAATTTAGGTCACTACACTAACCTGATGCTTCAGTCAGAATTGCTTGCAAGAATCAAGGCTGCTCAGCTTGAGGACCCTGAGTGTGCCAAGATCAAACAATTACTTGTGGAAGGAAAGGCAAAGGAGTTTTGTCTTAAGGAGGACGGGTTGCTCACCCATTTCAAGCAAGTGTGTGTGTCGGGAATCGAATGACTGAGGAAGGAGATAATGAGTGAGGCTCATCATTCTCCGTACACTGTGCATCCTGGAGGCACCAAGATGTACCGCGATGTGAAGGGGACATATTGGTGGAACAATATGAACAAGGACATTGCGAAGTTTGTGGAGCAATGTTCAACCTGCCAACAAGTGAAGGCGGAGCATCAGAGACCGGCGGGGACGCTTAAGCCATTGCTTATACCAAAGTGGAAGTAGGATGAGATCGCTATAGACTTTATTTTGGGTTTACCAAAAACACCCACTGGGGAAGATTCCATTTGGGTTGTTGTTGATCGTCTAACGAAGAGTGCTCACTTTATTCCCATCAAGGTTAAGGATCCGATGGATAAGTTAGCCAGACTATATGTCTAGAATATAGTCCGTTTACATGGAGTACCATCGGCAATCATTTCAGAGAGAGACTCTCGTTTTCCTTCGAGATTTTGGCAAAGTCTTTAGAAGGAAATGGGGACGGAGTTAAAGTTTAGTACAACTTTCCATCTGGTCATACCAAAAATAGTACTCGCCAATTGCACGAGTCGTTTGTAATAAAGTGGTTGTGCAAGTGTGAGTGTCGAACCCACAGAGAATCGCGTTTGTTAAAAACTAATTTTAAATCGCCTAAACTAATTCTATCTTAACCTAGTCCCAAAAGCAAACACTTGGCGTGCATAAAATAAAACTTAATTAAAATGCAATAAAATAAATAAATAAAAACAACTAAGGTCCCTAATCCACCTCACCACAAATTGATTAACATATAAACATGCTTAGCTCATACTCAATAATGATTATGCTACTAGGCATATTTAGAGCGCTAACACATTGTTCATATTTCTGTCTATCGATAAAGCACATATGCGTATCCTATTGTTGCTATAAAATCTTGTCAAACTAATCAATGCAAACACTATTTTAAGAGGTCACAACGGATATTGGTCCGAAGACGAATCATCCGATGTATCTCCAGTTGCAACGAAAGTCGACGTTTAATGATTTGTAAACAATAATCAACACACTTTTGTCACTAAAATGCATTGAAACGAATAAGCATAAAATTAAACGACAAAATAATACGAACTAAACGTGAATATATATAAACAAATCCATAGTGAAGGGAATAAGAGACTAAATAAAAGCAAAATAAAATATTAAATAAATAAATGACAATTTATGAGGGATTTACAGTGGAAAACAGAGGGTTTGAGGCCCTAGGGGCGCCTCCCAAACGTCAAATGAAAAATATACAACGAGGTCTTATTTATAGACAAGTTGCGTGCGTTCGATCGTGTGCTGTGCTTTCGGTCGCAGGCGCATCGCCGCGCAGCATGAGTTCGAGTGTAGGCATTGCGTTCGACCGCATTGTGTTCAATCGCACATAGTACAGTCGAATGCACTTAACTGCCCACGGTGCAAGGTTGAAGCGATGAACGATAGGGCTGGCTAGGGCGACGCGGGAAACCTGGGCTGACGAGGCTTACGGTTGAACGTGGCTTTTGCGTTCGATCGTAGTGTATTCGTACGCAGTAAGTGCGTCCGAACGCACTTGCAGAGGCTAAAGTTTCATCTTTGCTTAATTCCGCCCCTTTGAATCACCATTCGCACCAAGAACCTACAACACACTAAAACACTAAAACAACACAAAATATTAGATATTAACAAAGCTAAGAGCCTAACAAATAAAAATTAAGGGGTCCAAATAAGCACTTTTAGGCACTCATCACCATCCTAAGACAGACGGTCAATCTAAGTGGACGAACCAGATCTTAGAGGATATGTTGCGGGCATGTGTGTTGGAATTCAAAGGTAGCTGGGTTCAATACATGCCTTTGATCGAGTTTGCCTACAACAACAGTTATTAGGCGACTATTGGAATGCCGCCGTATGAAGTACTTTATGGACAAAAGTGTGCAGTCGCCTTTGTATTGGGACAACGTCGGTGAGAGACAGACGTTGGGGCTGGAGCTGATTCAGGACACTCGTGACAAGGTGTGTGTCATCAAGGAAAGGATGAGTGCAGCTTAGAGTCGGCAGAAGAGTTATGCTGATAACCGAAGGAGGCCTTTGGAGTTCGAAGTGGGGGATCGTGTGTTCCTGAAAGTATCACCTATGAGAGGAGTGATGCGGTTTGGGAAGAAGGGGAAGCTTAGCCCTAGATTTGTTGGACCGTTCAGAGAGTGGGGAGGTTGGCTTATAGGATTGCCTTACCCCCATATTTGGTCGGAACGCATGACGTTTTCCACGTGTCGATGCTGAGAAAGTACATCGCTAACCCCGATGTGATTGTTGAGTATGAGCCGTTGGAAATATAGGAGTGATTAACCTACATGGAAGAACCGGTGAAGATCGTAGACAAGAAGGAGCAGGTGCTGATTACCAAGACGAAGGAGCAGGTACTGTGGCGCAATCATGGAGTTAAGGAAGCATCGTGGGAAGCAAAACACGACATGCGAAGTCGCTACCCGCATTTGTTTGAATGATTGTGTACGACTCTTTCTTTTAAGATTATACTTGGACAATATACCTATTTCCATTTTTGGGTAAGGGAATAGTTGACTAAGACATGGTTGTTTTCTCTTAAGGATTATGGCACCTATACCAATTGACCCGGACTACATGTGGAACTACTCCTTTTGCGAGTAGATAGACTTGAGAGTAGAGATTGATGAGGATTGGTATAGTGTGGGCAACACTGAGTACGATGCACTCGATGACTTACGAGGTGATTTTTCGCAGTTGTTTGAAGAGAATGATGTACCGATTAACGGATGAGACGAGATAATCCAAGAACCTACAAAGCATGATGAAGAAGACTCTACAGACGAAAGGTAACATTCTACTCCTCGTTAAGTGCTGTTCTTTTGGTATTTTCTAGGGAATTTCGAGGGCGAAATTCTTATGAGGGAAAAATGTAGTGACCCAAATTATTAACTAGGCGTAAGTAGCTTAGTTGGGGGAGTTAATTTGGGCTTTGGGTCACTAAGGACACTAGAGGGGCAATTTGGACATTTAGACAAACGTACGTTTCTGTCTGTAGTGCGGACGTACAGTGGAGACCACCGGACGTACACTCTGCAAACCATACAGGCGGACGTACGTGGGACCACCGGATGTACGCTACTTTTTGAATACCCTCTGGTTAATACTTGGACATACGAGGCAGCCTTTAGACCGCTGGGCAAAGACCATCGGACGTTCGCTACTTTGCCAGGGGAGTTGCTGGCAGCTCTCTCCTATAAATACCCCCTACTCCTTTAGTTTCTTCACTTGTTTTAAGATGCCCCTAGGCTGCCGGTGTGAGTTCCCAAAGTGTTGTGAGTGTTTTGTGAGCGTGTGTGAGGTGTTTGTGTGTTTGGAAACGTTCGTGAGGCATAACTCATGCGGTTTTATTTGAAGGAGGTAACGTTCGATCCCCAACTTTTTAAATACGTCGTTATGCTGCTTGTTTTATGTTTAGTTGTAGTTACGCTTTGAAACTCGTTTGGGTTAGCGTTTTTGTTAGATTAGCGTTATTACGATGCATGGAGGTTATAAACTAGACTAGAAGGCTTTAGGGTGTTCCTTGTAGCCCTAAGAGTTAGAGAATAGGCAGACAGTGGAGAGAAAATGAGGTTCTCCCTGAGAACCCACATAGCGGACGTACGGCCCATCGTGACATGGTGGACGTACGGCCCCGAGCCCAAACGTACGGTCAATGTGTGACAGGAAAACCCTATTTTCACCAACCGTCTCATAGCTCCTGTTTTCCTTACTTTAGAGTTGTTTTAGTGGAATTAAGACTAATAGAAGGTTTTCCACAGATTTGGAGAACCCGGATCTTTCGGAGTATTCGGAGACGCTCTACAGGTTTTTTTTTTAAATAAAAAATTTAATTAGGTGGCCACCTGTCAACTTCTAATTGATCCACGTGTTAGTTCGTTAAGTCAACTAACAGTCAACTGACGGATGGACTAACTTGGTCACTTTTCAAAACTACAAAGACTAAGTTGGTTATTTTCCAAACTCTAGGGAGGAAAAAATAAATTTTCCAAACCCTAATGACTAATGAAATATCTAACCCTAATGATAAACCTAATTATTTTTTCGGGTCTTACATTGACAAACATCCTTATGAAACCCATAAGAGTTGTGTTTAAGTGGAGCTGTGTTCGTTGCTCATAAGAACACAACAGTTGTACTGCCTTCATTATGGTATCATCTCTCGAGAACTACCTCATTGCTGGCCCATAGATTGAGCCCACTACAACTAGGATGACCACAGCCTCTAAATTTGATTTCTTTACATGGCTATTTTTTAAAAAATGGTTCTTAAACTATTTGTTTGTGTAAAATGTTTTTTCTGTTAATAAATGTTTTAACCAGAAAATATTTTATAGGAAAATTGGTTATTTTCCCATGTTTGATTATAAACCTGAGAATGGTTTCTACTTGTGCCAATCTTTCACGTCTGTGTCTTTCCAAACCCATTTATCTCTTCTATTTATTTATTTATTTATTTATTTTTAACCTTAGTACTATATGTCCTCCATTTTATCTATTTTGATATGACATACAAGAAAATGGGTATGGGAGGCTTTGGGTAAAGTTGTGCCAGTCGTTCTATGTCCTGCATTTACGTCATTGAAGATGACGGCTTGATGCATTCCTCCACTACCGATTCTGCATATCTGTGCTATCAAGTTTTTTCAGAGTTATTGTTACACGATCTCAGCACCATTCTGCATATCTTTTTTTTTTTTTAACGTCCTATCAAGTTTTTTAAGAGTTAGGATCTAAGCAATCAAAATATCTACCTAAAAAACACAAATTTTTAATTTAGTTACTATTTTTTTTGGGATTTGCTTTTTCGCATTTTACCCACTTTCTCTCTACCATCTCCTTCTCTCTTATCTTTAAAAAAAAAATCAAAATGATAAAGCATTCTTAAATCTTAACCACCCCAAACCAAAGTTTATACCGCAGTCTAGATCGGCCACCCAATGCCGCCACCCCTTAAATTTTTTAAGTTTTTTTTTAAAAGTTTTTTATTTAATTATTTTTAAAAATATATATACAATTTTTTTATTATTATTATTATTGTCACATATGTTCATCTATGGCTCAAGATCTCTCATTTTCTCTCATCGAAACATTAACTCTCTAAAAATATCCTAACGGTCCATTTCCAAAATGGACAGAGAGGATCGTGTTCAATGAATTTATTCTTTTACGGTGTATAATTTGCATTGAAACTTGTCAAAGAACAACAATTAATTACATAAATATTGTTTGGCGTTAGCTCTTGTAAATCGTCAACTAAAAGTGAACAGATCACTTATCCGGTCTCAATTTCATATTCACAGTCACAACTGGGGATTTTCGATTTTCTTGATAAACTAAGGATGGATTTGACATGCATGAAAACTAGCTTTAAAATTGAAGTCTAGTCTATGTTGAAAACAGTGTTTGTGATGTGTCAATTAGCCTATGTTGAAAACAGCACCTGCGATGTGTCAATCAAGCTACTGCAATTAACAGTAAATAAACACTAAGTCTCTGTTTGATAAACGGATTCAGCAACGCAAAGGTAATGCACTATAGAGGGAAGTGACTACCATCAGTACATTGCAATTTTTGTTCCAAAAATGCCCTCATTTTATTCCAAAAATGTCCTCACTTCACTCCCTCATATATCACGTAAATATGATGGCATTTTTGGAACAACATAAGGGCATTTTTTAAACAAAATGAGGCTGTTATACCAAGGCTAAGCACCTCATTTTGTTCCAAAAATGCCCTCACTACACCTCATTTTGTTCCAAAAATACCATCACTTTACTCTCTAGTATATTCTCACCAGCATGGGCATTTTTGGAACAAAAATTGTTCCTTATACCAAGGCAGACAAGTGAAGCTGCAGTGTAGAGAGAGTGTCATTTCCACTACAGTGCATTGCCATTTGCTATTGCCGTTTATCAAACAGAGCCTAATAGATGCAATCCTCTCAACATTGTTCATAATGACAAATCCTATCCATTATGTTTGCTATCATACTATGATGTTTACTGACTTTATTATTTGGATATTTTTGCCCATTAAATTTATATTTTAACCACTAATTAATCTATCTATTTATGCATCTTTATTATTTGAAAATTATATATTAACGATATACAATTTTTCTCTCAATATACCTATTATTCACTTTTTGCGAAGATTGGTTCCAACTTCACAACTTTGCCCTTCTTTTTTAATTTTAAAAAATAAAATAAAATAAAAAATGTCTCAAGCAATAATATTTTATGTGGTCATTTCTTTATTTAGTATTTTTTTTTTCTTCATATAAACCCTAAGGGTATTTTTCTTCATATAAACCCTGAAGAAAACTATCATTTTTTTTTAAAAAAAAAAAAAGAAAAAAAAAAGATACTAAATAAAAGAAGGACTACAATATTGCTAGGACATTTATTTTGTTTTTTTTATTTTGTTTCTTAAAAAATTAAGGGTCTTTAACATTTCTCATTTTTATTTTCATCTCTCATTTTTATTATCGATCTACTGCCTAATATTTTGGAAGTCTAGCCCCAAGCAATCTCTCCATGGATAATGCTCAACACTTTTTTCCAAATTCCTTTTCCTAAATGATTGGTTCATTCAATAAATAAATAGGTTTATATTGTTTATTTTTCTTAAATGAACGTGGGTCCAGATGATTGAAAGAGAATTTGGAAAAAAGTATTGGGCTGCTCTCATCTCTCATATTCAAAATTGGTCTTTATGGTTGGCCTAAATTACAAATCACTTTATATAGTATAAAAAATAATTTATAAGTTGTTGTAGTTGGCCTAAATTATAAATCACTCTTTATGGTATAAAAAATAATTTATAGATCCTCAAGGTATGCGAAAATAATATTTTACTCCTTGAAATCAATTTACGTTAATAAGAAACTTAACAAAATCTGCTACTTTGCCAGCTAAGAATATTACACATCAGCCATCACTTCACATCATATTGTTACAGTAAATTAACATAATCTCTTATTTTCCTAAAATTTTAACCCGTGCATAACAATAAGGAAAGGTAACGCATTAAGTAAAATTTGGGGATAAAAGAGATTTGATTAATTTACTGTTGGAATATAACATGACAAAGTAATTAATGAATTCTGTTGAGTTACTTAACGAAATTGATTTTATAGAGTAAACTATTATTTCGACTTAGCCATCTTGAGGACCTATAAATGTTTTTTTATATCACATGGAATAATTTATAATTTAGGCCAATTTCAGGAATCTATAAATTATTTGTTATACCACAGTAAATGATTTATAATTTAAGCCAACCACAATGAATAATTTTACATTTATCAATTCTTCTTATCTAATCTATTTGCATAATATTTTAAGTTGTGTTTGGCAAAGGAATGGGCCTAACCCAAAAATTCAAAAAATTCTTCTCAAAATCAACTAAATCAATTATAATATTTTTACCTTCTATAAACATTCTTATTTTTTACATCACCTAGATCTTAGATGCACTCCCTTGAAATTTCAAGCCCTTTCCAAAGAGTCAAGGCACATTCTTACTTAGAGCTATAGCTAGGTGCACTCCGTTGAAATTTCAAGCCCTTTGCCAAACAGCCAATGCCCCATGTCAAATCTTTATCTGCCATGCTATGCTATCGTAGCCTACCTACACTCATAATTACACCTTGTGGCCTGTGGGTACTGATATGTGGTACACGGAAATGATACAGGAAGCTTGCATTGCACTTATGCAGAGTCTCAGGCGGGGGATGTTGAGAATGACAATCAACATTGGGTATGAATATTGCCGAGTGCTTTTATAGGGAGAAAAGAAAAGGAAATTGTTAACAGATCAGGATTTGCAAACAAAAAGCAAAGGGAGAGAGCGAAAAATAAGAAATGATTCATTAATGTCTTTTAGGGTATATTTTGATTTTAATTTGGAAAGGTATTAAGGTATAAGATAAATGAATATCTTGTGCTTTTGTTTCTTGATTAATAAAGGAAATTGGTTATTTTAAAAGTCGAACGCTAGAACATCACCTTTCCATATTTATCTTATCCATGTACACTTGCACAACCAAACAAGTTACTTTATTTTTTTTCGCCTTTTTCCCTTTTTGCCTTGATTATATATATAAGGGGTGTCCTATTTTCCTATATTGTTTTGTCCATTTAGGAGTTTATATGATTGACTAAAAATAGAATAATGTACTTGTACAGTAAGGAATTGGGATCATTACTGAACTCAAATTTTGACTTCTCAAGATAGTAATTAGGGAACATTATATTTTACCCTTTGAACTATTCACCTATTTGTACTTTTACCTCCAAAATTTTAAATGTGATATTTAACCCTCTTAAAATTTTAAATTGTTGCAATTTGACTACTTTGACATTTTTTTTCCCAAAATGCCCCCATCACATATATATATTTTTTAAAAAAATATAAAATCAAAAAAGAAAAGAAAATAAGAAGAAATGTGAGGGGTGGTTCGGCCACCCTGTTTGGATTTTTTTTTTTTAAAAAAAAAAAATGTGATAGGGGTATTTTGAGAAAAAAAAAAGGTTAAGGTGGTCAAATTGCAATAATTTGAAAGTTTATGGGAGTTAAGTGTCACATTTGAAACTTTGAAGGGAAAAATGTAAATAGATAAATAGTTCAAATGGATAAAGTGTAATTTTTCCTAGTAATTAACTTCATTAATGAAGACAAGAGATGCTCAACTACTGTTCTTCTTTTTTCTTTTCTCTTTTTTTTTTTCAACAATCATCAATTGGGCTAGTTATAATGAGAAGAAAGAAAAAAGGACCCATTTGACGCAACAATATAAAAAATAAAAATTAAAAAAAAAAGTCAATAATTACAAACATGTTAAACATACAACCATATTCATCTAAATAAATCACAACCATCTAGATTCCATCTGGAGAGTGGACCCCGCCACCTGTCCTTTCATGCTCATCGGACCCAGGTGCCAAGCTCCACCACCCCTACTCCCCAGATCTTCTGCAAAAGCCCCCTACGCTAGTGAACCACTACACACTAATCGGATAGAAAGTTACAACCACAACTGAACCAAAATACTATTTATAGTTAACAAGTAGACAACAAAAAAGTTACAACCCCAACTAACCAAACTACCAATACACACACACAAAACGAAAAAAGCTTAGTTCTCTCTCCTAGAAAGAACTCCGTCTTAGAAAACTTTCTTTGAAATTTTTCTTCACTACTGATGAGTGCCTAAACGTGCTTATTTGAACCCCTTAATTTACATTCGTTAGGCTCTTAGTGTTGTTAATATCTAATGTTTTATTTTGTTTTAGTGTGTTGTAGGTCTTTAGTACAAAAAGTGGCTTAAAGGGGGGAAATGAAGCAAAGAAGGAGTCAAGCCCCTGGAAGTGCGTTCGATCGCACTTGGTGCATTCGAACGCAACTGCGGTCGAACGCAGGACCCACGTTCGAACGCAGGTCCAGTCAGCCGCGTTTCCCGCGTTGCCTAGCCGGCCCTATCGTACATCGCTTCAACCTAGCGCCGTGGGCAGTTATGTGCGTTCGACCTCACATAGTGCGTTCGAACGCACATGCGGTCGAACGCAGCACCTACTCTCGAACGCAAGCGGCACGGCGGCACACCTGCGACTGAACGCACAGCACCATGAGCGAACGCACGCAGCATTGCGTTCGAACGTACCCCCTGCGTTCGAACGCTGGCAGCACACTAAAACTTTGTCTATAAATAGGAGTCGTTGTATTTCATGAATTTCACGCTCAGGAGACGCTTGGGATGCGTTTGAGGCGCCCTTTGTGGCCCAAAACCTCCCCGTTCTTCATTGTAAACACTCATAAACGTCAATTTAATTTAATGCTTTTGTTTATTTTGCTTTAGTCTCTTATTCCCTTCACCATGCTTTTTATCTAATTATTTTTACGCTTAGTTTAATACTCCGTTCGTCATTTCAATTTATGTTTATCTGTTTCAATGCATTTTAGTGACAAAAGTGTGTTGATTGTTGTTTGCAATTCGTTAAACGTTGACTTTCGTTGCAACCGGAGATACATCGGATGATTCGTCTTCGAACCAATATCCGTTGTGACCTCTAAACAGTGTTTGCGTTGTTTAGTTCGACAAGATTTTGTAGCAACAATAGGATATGTATTAGTGCTTAATCGATAGACGAACGTACGCACTAACTAATAGCAAATAGAATATGCCTAGTAGCGTAATTGTTGTTGAAGTATGAACTATGCATGTTTATATGTTGATTAAATTGTGGTGAGGTAGATTAGGGACCTTAGCATTTTCATTTCTTTATTTTTATTGCTTTTTAAATTAGTTTTATTTTATGCACGCCTTGTGTTTGATATTGGGACTAGGTTAAGATAGGATTAGTTTAGACATTTAAAAATTGATTTTTAATGGAACACGATTCTCTGTGGGTTCGACACTCGCACTTGTACATCCACTTTATTACAAACGACTCGTGTAATTGGCGAGTACAATTAAATTTGTACGTATCAACTACTTCTTCTGCTATCCCACTGGAACCTGCATCCAACATCTTGTGTTTAGCTGCAGAATTTAGAGACACTGTTTCTTCCTTCTTTTGTGATCCCTTGTTTGTTTCACCTCCATCTTCTTAGTCCAAATATCCTGTTTGAAGTCTTCTTTTTAGTCTGTCAAACCCCATACCAGTGATGGATATTTCATCCCAAGACATAGAATCTTTCATAGCCCAAACAGCAGCACTTTCATGCGAGGATCCTCCCTCTCAGCTAGAAACATTACCCCAAGAACAAGTTTCCTCAAAGTTGCTCCCTCTTGTAGGACAGCTCATCTCTCAAAAAACCCAAAACAATCAAACCGTTAATGCTGCACTGTCAAAAGCTTGGTTCTTTGCAAACCCCTTCTCCTTTGCTGTCCTAGGACCAAATGTTTTTTTGTTCAAGTTTACAGAGAAAGATCATATCACTAGAATTCTCAACAAGGTTTGGAATGTTAATGGTTTTCTGCTGGCCATCCAAACCTGGTACCCCTTTGCAACACTAAGAGATCTCTCTCTTAAGGTTGTATCTTTCTGGATTCAAGTCCACGGACTTCCCCTTCAGAACATGACTATCAAAAACTCAATTGCTATTGGGAAAGGGCTAGGCCAGCTAGAAAAGGTGGATGACAATAGTGGTGCAGCAGCAACATTCCGAAGTTATCTAAGGCTGCTGGTCTCCATTGATGTAAGCAAGCCCTTAATGATTCTGCTTTACCAGGAGTGATGGAGCGTCAGATTGGATTAGCTTGAAGTATGAAAGACTTGATATTTACTGCATTGATTGTGGTAGGATTGGCCACAGGCAATCTTCCTGTCTTGCCAAACCATAAGAAAGAAATCCATCCAGGTATCTTATATCTCTCAAATTGAATGCATTCTCAAATATGCCTAAAACAACTTCTATTGGAAAACATCAAGAAAAATTCAAAACACCATTTCCTTCACCAGAAAACCTTCTCAGCTCACCATGTGATTCAAGCTCACAACCCCATGTAAACCTACAAAAAACCCTCACAAGTTCCCAAAACCCCTCCATAAGTACCCAAAATCCCCTGCCACTTCAAAACTCTGCTCTCTGGACCCACAACCTAAAGCCTGCTCTCAGTCCTCTCCCACACTGCCCTACCTTTCCCACTGCAGTCAATATGGAAAATTCTATAGAAAGTAATCTTAAAGATCTGTCCCTTTTTCAGAAACCTGTCCAATTGTTTACAGCAAACCAACAAAACCAAACCAACATAACTACCTCCAGCACCTATTCGAATCCCAACCAGATAGTTGCTGTAGAGTTGGGGCCCACTTTTAGTGAAATTCACAGGTCAGCAGATACTGATCCTTTAAACTCAACGGACACCAACTACCAAAACAGAACTTCTGCTCCCGCCAAAACAAACCACTCCTCCAATAAACATCCTAGAAAGTCCCCCTATAACACTAGATCCCCCAAAAAAACCCTCACTATCTCTTTGGACAAGCCTAACCACTCCACTGCAAATGAAACCACTGAAATCACCCTTCCTCACCCCTCATCCTACCAACCAAAGTTCCTGGAGATGAAGAAAAGACCTAACACCTCAGAAGTGACTCCTCCTTCTAAAAAAGGCCCTGGTGTTTCAGTTGAGTTGGTAGAGTGATATGCAAATTTGATTGCACTCGCAATAGCACGAGTTGTTGATCGTGTAGCGTTGCGAAATACGGGATCGAACCACAAGGAAAGGCATTTTGTTCTAAAACTAATATTAAAACTAGATTAACCCTATTTTAACTTAGTTCCGAATATGGTCGTTTGATCGAACACAAAACTTGCAAATATGTAAACTACTGTAAAATGAACTTGTAAAATAAACAAAAAGTATCCAAAGTTGAAAAATCCACCTTCCCCGCTAAACACACACGATAAACTCTACAATTATTTTTCCGCCTATCGAGTTAGCATTTTGCTTAACCTATAATTGCTTTCGAAGCTAGTCGAACCATCAAAACGTTTACCGTATAAAGAGTCACTTCGGATGTTAGTTTGAGCTCGAGTCATCCACTGTATCGTTGATCACAGTGGATGTCTCGTCTCATCCCTACCATCCGAAGTACCTTTGGATTGGAGCTTGATGACGTTGGACATAGATGCAACAAAAACTATTATCAAATGAGCTTGTCACTTAACCCATAATGAAACGACTAAGCATAAAGTAAGACGGAAATGAAATAACTGTAAAGTAAATGTGCATAAATTAGAGGGGAGGCTTCATCTTCAACCTTAGTTGAAGATTAGCCTCCCATAGAATGGAAAGACAAAATAAAGGTGCAAGAAAGCATTAAATAAAATAAAAATGGAATGGTTAACGTTTAGAACAAATGTGCAGAGCCAAACAGTGGTCTCTGCAGCAAGAAGTTGCTCAAAAAAAACGTAACAAATGAAAAATTACACAAGGCATGTATTTATAGAAAACTAAGGTGTTGCTAGGTCATAGACATGCGCTCGATCGCAGGCAATGCACTCGAGCGTAGGGATATATGCGATTGATCGTGGAGGCCGCGATCGAACGCTCGTAACTGCCACGGTGTAAGGATGGAAGCGATGGAATCGTAGGGCCGGCTAGGGCAACCGCGTGAGACGCGGGCTGACTAGGCCTACGCTCGATCGTGGGCACTAGGCTCGAGCGCATTGCGCTCGATTGCTCCTTGTGCGCTCGAGTGCACTGGCAGGGAGCATGCTTCTCTTCTTTTCCCCTTTTTCTCTATTTCTGCCAAGGTTTGACCGCAAGGACCTACAACACCAAATAACACTAAAATAACCAAAAATGTTAGATATTAACAATGCTAAGAGCTTAACAAATATAAGTTAAGGAGGTCAAATATACAATATTTAGCACCGATCAAATACCCCCAAACTTATATTTTGCTAGTCCCTTAGCAAAACAAAAAAAATGAAAAACATAATTAAAAGAAAACAAACATAGGTCCACTTTCGTGGGAGAAACGATTGCATTGAGCATATGCAACAAGCCTTTTAAACCCCTAAGAGTTCCCTAGAGGACGAGTGAAGTCTCGTGAGGGTTTTCCAAGAATGATACCTACAAACATTTATTTGGTACAATGTTATTGACTGACAAAGCCTTTCACACAAACATATGGTTCATACATCATTAGCAATTTTAACAATTTTGAACAAACAAACCACATCATCAAGGCCTCCAAACATCAATCAAATCATGGCTGAAAAATCGAGACAAAACATGCTCCAAAAGGTGCAAAGTGAACTAACATATGCTCATGGGGTTTCAATTTCAAAAGACGTGCATCTCAAAAATCATAGGACTGCAATGTGATAAAAACAACCAAGGCTTGAATTGAAAAATACAATTTTTTATTTTATTTTATATAGGCTGTGCAATGCTTGACTCCCTTAAGCTTCTAAATGACATATGTAACGAGTGTTGGGCCAGTGACTCCCAAACCAAAAGGTTTTAAGGCACTAGATGTAAAGACATCCCTAAGGGCTTAATTACTCAAGTAAAAAAGAGCTACGAAGTCTAACTAGCCATACAATCACTTGGTCAAGAATTCTTATCTTTTTACGCGAACACTCATTGCTTAATGAGGCAAGAGTTCCGGTTATTCAATGAAAATCTCAACTTATGATTTTTTTATTTTTTTTTTACAGCCAAGGTTTATCATCACACATCACAACAACCCACAAATCTCAAGAAAAACACTTCTCAAGTCAAATTTCATACCTCACAGACCCTATGCTAGTGTGCATGTGAAAAAATGGATCAAACATATGAAGTCTCTCTAATTCAACATATGAATTGAAAAATGGGATTTCTAAAGATATGTAGTGTTCAATCAAGTTAAACACACCAATGATATGCAATCCACTGATATGATGTAAGTCATGCCCAATCAATAACATACAAAAAATTTAAAATTTTTACAAAAACAACAAATATGCACAAAGAAAGGCAACAGTGTCTACCCTACCCCCACACTAAAATGGTACAATGTCCCCAATGTGCCCAGAAATACAATACCAGAGGAATGTCGCAAGTTAGGTAAGTCGTAAGAGAACGCTCCCCCAAACTTGGATGGCAAACACTTAACCTGAAAAACAAAACAAAAACAAACAAACAAAATCAAAAGATAAAAAAAATAATGAGGGGTGCCTCCCACAAGCGCTAAGTTTAACGTCTTCAGCCAGACTCGTCATATGAGACAACAATCAATCCGAAAAAATCGGATCCTCCAACAGAGTATCCTCAACCTCTGTACTCCTCAACTCCAAGAATGGTTTTACACGTTGTCCATTCACCTTAAAGGTGTTACCATTCTTAGGATCCTCTATCTTGATGGCCCCACGAGAAAACACTGTCCTAATGATAAATGGGCAAGTCCATCGAGATTTCATCTTGCCAGGGAATAAATGCAGCCGAGAATTGTAAAGGAGGACTTTCTGATCTAGCTCAAAAGATCTCCTCAGAATGCTCTGGTCATGAATCCTCTTCATGTGTGCCTTATACTTCCTCGAACTGTTATAGGCATCATTCCTCAGCTCCTCTAATTCAGTGAGTTGGAGCTTCCTTTGAGAGCCAGCCTTCAAAAAATTGAAGTTCATCTGCTTGATGGCCCAGTAAGCTCGATGCTCCAACTCGACGGGAAGATGACATGCCTTCTGGTACACTAGCCAATATGGTTACATCCCAATCGGAGTTTTGTATGCTGTCCTATATGCCCACAATGCATCATTCAATCGTAGAGACCAATTTTTTCTGTTGGGGTTCACAGTCTTCTCCAAAATGTGTTTGATCTCACGATTTGACACTTCAACCTACCCACTAGTATGTGGGTGATAAGGGGTGGCAACCTTATGCGATGAAATACTTCTTCATCAGCTGCTCAAAAATCCGATTGCATAAATGCGTGCCTCCATCATTGATAATTGCTCTTGGTGTACCAAACCGAGCAAAAATAGTGTCCTTTAAAAATTTGACCACCACTCTGTGGTCATTGGTCTTGCACGCAACTGCCTCCACCCACTTAGACACATAGTCCACAGAAACTAAAACGTACAAAAACCCAAAGGAGTTTGGGAAAGGTCCCATGAAATCGATGCCCCACACATCGAAAATCTCAACTACCAAAATAGGATTGAGGGGCATCATGTTCCTCTTTGAAATACTCCCAAGTTTCTAACAGCGCTCACAGGATGTGCAATAAGCACGAGCGTCTCTAAACATGGTGGGCCAATAAAATCCACACTGCAAAATCTTTGCAGCGGTCTTGTTTGCACTGAAATGGCCCCCATAAGCATGATCATGACAAAAAGAGATGACATTGGTTTGGTCAAATTCATGTATACATCTCCTAATGATCTAATCGGGACAATACTTGAACAGATAAGGATCATCCCAAAGAAAAGTTTTCACCTTGGACAAAAATTTGATCTTATCTTGTTGCCCCCAATGCAAAGGCATTTGACCGGTAACAAGATAGTTCACTATGTCAGCGAACCAAGGTGCGGGATTGTGAGCAATGTGCATCAATTGCTCATTAGGAAAGGTCTCAGAAATGGGGGTGGCGTCCTCGGTGAAATCCATGGTCAACCTAGACAAATGATCTGCCACCACATTTTCGGAACCCTTCTTATCCTGAATTTCTATGTCAAACTCTTGAAGTAGCAGAATCCATCGGATCTTGCGGGATTTAGCATCTTTCTTGGAAAAAAGATACTTCAATGCCGTGTGATCTGAATAGATAATGATTTTAGATCCTAACAAATAGGATCTAAACTTGTCCAGCGCAAAAACGACCGCCAACAACTCCTTTTCTGTGGTGGAGTAATTGAGTTGTGCGTTGTTTAGAGTCCTGCTCGCATAGTAAATCACATGGGGAAGTTTATCAATGCGCTGTCCCCAAAACAGCTCCAACAGCATAGTCTGACACGTCATACATTATCTCAAATGGTTCACCCTAACTGGGTGGTCTAATAACTGGTGTGGACGTCAGAATCTCCTTCAGAGCCTCGAATGCTTTCAAACATTCTTCATCAAATTCAAACAGGGTCTCTTTGGCCAACAACCTGCACAAGGGCCTGGCGATCTTGCTAAAATCCTTGATGAATCGCCTGTAGAACCCTGCATGGCCCAAGAAGGAACGGATTTCCTTCACAGTACGTGGACGTCAAAGGTTAGAGATCAAATCTACCTTCGCTTTGTCTACCTCAATGCCTCTGTGAGATATGACATGCCCCAATACAATCCCCTACTTAACCATAAAATGGCATTTCCCCAGTTAAGCACAAGGTTCTTCTCTTTACACCTCACTAAGACTAAAGTGAGGCGATGCAAACACTCCTGAAAAGATGAATCGAAGATGGAGAAGTCATCCATGAAGATCTCCATAAAACGCTCTACCATGTCGAAAAATATGCTGATCATGCACCGCTGAAAAGTAACAGGTGCATTGCACAGCCCAAACGGCATGCGACGGTAGGCAAATGTCCCAAACAGACAAGTAAAGGTAGTCTTCTCCTGATCTTCGGGATCCACTGTGACCTAGTTATATCCAGAATAACCATCCAAGAAACAGTAATACTTGTGCCCAGCTAAACGCTCCACCATTTGGTCAATGAATGGAAGAGGAAAATGATCTTTCCTGGTGGCAGCGTTCAATTTTCGGTAGTCTATACAAACTCTCCACCCCGACTGAATACGAGTTGGTACCAACTCGTTATCCTTGTTCTTCACTAACGTCAATCCAGCCCGCTTGGGCACAACATGTATCTGGCTCACCCACTTGCTATCAGAAATTGGATAGATGATCCCAGCATCTAACAATTTTATCACTTCTACTCTCACAACCTCCTGCATTGCTGGGTTGAGCCTTCTTTATGGTTCCCTCGATGGTTTGGAATTATCCTCAAGATGTATCTTATGCATAACCAACGAGGGGCTGATTCCCTTAATGTCCTCAATAGTCCAGCCAATAGCTTCCTTATGCTCTCTCAAAAATTTTAACAATTCCTCATCTTTAGCATCTATCAAATCTGAAGCTATAATCACAGGTAAGGAATAAGTTGGACCTAGGAACTTGTACTTAAGATTATCAGGCAAAGGCTTAAGTTCCTTCTTCGGGGAATCAGGCAGTGCTGTCTCCTCCTTCTCTTTGCTCACCAGAGGAGCAGTCTCCAAAAGTGCATCAGCTTGCTCCATAAGTTTCTCCAAATCTAGATCTTCACCAAACTGAGCAAGGCATGCTTCCAGGGGGTCCTCCATGCTTGATTCTTCAATAACTTCATCCATGATCTCCTCAATCAAGCATACTTGGTTCATTTGGTCATAATCAAGTGGTTGTTTCCTAATCTGAAAAATGTTCAACTCCACTGTCATATTTCTGAAAGAAATCTTCATTACCCCCGACCTACAATTGATTAAGGCGTTAGCCGTAGCTAAAAATGGTCACCCTAAAATCACAGGGATCTCAGTCCCTACAACCTGAACTGGCTTCGTGTCTAGCACAATAAAATCCACGGGGAAATAAAATTTGTCCACTTTTATTAGTACATCCTCAACAATTCCCTGTGGAATCTTCACAGACCTGTCAGCAAGTTGCAGTGTCATGGATGTTGACTTTAGCTCTCCTAGCCCTAACTGCAAATAGACTGAGTAGGGCAACAAATTCACACTTGCTCCTAAATCTAATAATGCCCTCTCAATCTGACTAACTCCAATCATGCAAGTAATTGTAGGACATCCAGGGGTCCTTGTACTTGAGGGGTAATTTGCATTGTAGGATAGCACTAACTTGCTCGGTCATGAATGCTTTCTTAGGGACATTCGTTCTCCTTTTCACTGTGACAAAGTCCTTCAAGAACTTGGCATATGAAGGGATTTGCTGGATGGCGTCCAAAAATGAAATATTAATTTGGACTTATTTGAACACCTCCAGAATGTCCTCTAACTTCCCTCCATTCCTAGGCGCTTGTAATCTTTCAGGGTAAGGTGCTTTTGGCACAAGCACCCTAGGAAGTTCCTTAACAATTGGGGTGACCGTAGATGGCTTGGCATCTCTTTCCTTCTGGTTTTCACCCTCTTCACCTTTTGGCTCTTCTTCCTCAACATGGTCTGCTTTTGGGTCCACCACTTGATTGTCCACTTTTTTCCTAGACCTCAGAGTAACAATCACCTACACATGCTCCTGATTTGAAGAATTTTCGATACTGCATGCCATAGGGTTGTTCACTGCTTGGCTAGGGAGCTTTCCCTTGTCTCTCTCACCAAGGTGATTTGCCAATTGTCCCATCTGCATCTCCAACTTCGAGATTGCTTAGGTGTTCACCATGGTGGAATGCCTCACGTCACTGATTAATTGACCAGTCATTTTCATAAATTCCCTCATGGTCTCTTCCAGTGACTGTGTTGATGATGCTGGGGCTTGAGTGGGGGCTTGATAAGATGATGACGCCGGAGCCGAGCATCCATGATTTTGATAAGAAGAAGAAAATTCTGGAGGATAATGATTTGGAGGATGTGGTACTCCTCCTTGATTTGTGGTGGGTTGATTCTGTTTTCAAGAGAAATTAGGGTGGTTCCTCCACCCTGGATTATATGTCTCAGAATATGGCCCACTGGACAGCTTTTGAAAGTTGTTGAAAGCATTCACTTGTTCCATCTCAGCAAAAACTATCATCGATGGACAATTCTGTGCTTTGTGCATGGGACTAGCACAGACAGAACAACTCTCAACTAGAAATGTGTTTGCCGCATTGACAGGCTTTCCTACACTCAGAGCATCCAATCTCTTAACAATGGCATCCATCCTTTGTGCCAACTCTGTTTCACCGTTTAACTCAAGGATGCCCCTTCTTTTAGGGTTTCGGGCAGATTTATCTCGACAACTCGTGAAATCCCACTGTTGTGAGTTGTTAGCCAGTTTGTCCAAAGCCTTGTAGGCTAAATCTCCCGTTAAGTTCAAGAATGCCCCTCCATTCATGACTCTATCATGCTACGGTTGGGCTGAGACAGCCCTTGGTAGAAGAGTTGCCATTTTTCATAACCATGAGGGGGCATTTGATGAGCAAATCCTTGAACCTTGCCCAACACTCAGAGAATTTTTCGTCCTCGTCCTGAGTAAAGGAACTGATCTCCTTTCTTGCCTCATTTACTCTGGACATTGGGAAAAATTTGTTGTAGAATTGCTTCAACAATTCTTCCAAGGATGTAATAGACCCAGGAGTGTTGGAATCCAACCACTCCGTAGCTCTATCATGAAGGGAGAACGGAAAAAGTTTGAGGTGGATAGCTTCCTCAGAAAAATTTTGAAATTTGGTGGTGGCACAGATGTTTTTAAATTTCTTCACATGGGAATATGGGTTTTCATGATCTAAGCCATAAAAAGATGGTAACATTTGGATTACATGTGGCTTTAGATCATAATGGGTTGCATTAGTCTGTGGCAACACTATGCACGAATGGGAACTAGTCGCAACTGGTGCGAAAAGTTCCCATAGTGTGTGTTCCATATTCCCAGCTCTAGCATCTTGGTATTCCTCGTGCTCCTTTTGATTTCCATTCCTTGGATTCTCCTCCATCTCAGCTTGAGCTCTATGCGCTCTCCTAATGTTTCTTTCTAAATCGGGATCTAAGGGTGTTAATTCTAAGTTCAAGGATCGCTGACCATGCATCAACTATCAAAAAATTTAAACTAAACACTAAGGAAAACAACAAGCTAAACAAACATGCATGGATAAAAACAATAAAAATAGGGAAACAAAACAGCAAATAAAGAACAACTACAATAACCTAGATGAATTGAAAACACTAACTTAAAATTAAACTACGAAAATAGCAACCTATATGCACTAAAGGAATAAAACTAAATAAGTTCAAACAAATATGAACATAGGCAGAAATTACAGCTACAGAATAGAAAAATATTAACAAACTAACTATGACAAGTAAAAACTAACATGGCAAAGCAATTAAACAACTAACTATTTATTTAACTAAACTACTAATTAAAAAAAAGTAAAAACTAATGAATCGATTAAAAACAAAAATAAACTAAACACAACCAACAGCAGCAGAGAACATGCTAAAAACAAGCAGAAAAATCAATTAAAAATGAGGTAACAATTAATCAAAACTACTAGAAACAGAAAAAAATAACATACTGCCTTGGGTATGTTGATGCAGGAAGCAGATGTGCGCTTGAGCACAAGCAGCACGATCGATCGCATACAAGCAACTATGTAGCAGGCTCTGCAAGTGCATTTGAACGCAACTGAGGTGCATTCGAATGTAGCACTGCACTGCTTTCTGACAGGGGCGTGCGCTCGCACACAAGTGCGTAACGAGCGTTCGCAAGTATGCGAACTGAGGAATAGGCTCAAGTGCGCTTGATCGCAATAGGCTACGATCGATCACACCAGTGCCTGATTTTCTAGAAACTGAAATTAACTAAAAACTAGCCAAACACTATTCTAAAAACTTAACAAAAATTAAGAAAAATACAAAAATAAACTAAGAACATAATTGAAATTGTAGAAAATAAATACTAGTAGAAAAATAAAACTAATCTAAAAATAATATTAATTTAAACAAAACAACCGATCCCAGGCAACGGCGCCAAAATTTGATATGCAAATTTGATTGCACTCGCAATAGCATGAGTCGTTGATCGTGTAGCGTTGCGAATTACGGGATCAAACCACAGGGAAAGGCGTTTTGTTCTAAAACTAATATTAAAACTAGATTAACCCTATTTTAACCTAGTTCCGAATATGGTTGTTTGATCGAACACAAAACTTGCAAATATGTAAACTACTCTAAAATGAACTTGTAAAATAAACAAAAAGTAACCAAAGTTGAAAAATCCACCTTCTCCGCTAAACACACACGATAAACTCTACAATTATTATTCCGCCTATCGAGTTAGCATTTTTCTTAACCTATAATTGCTTTTGAAGCTAGTCGAACCATCAAAACGTTTACCGTATAAAGAGTCACTTTAGATGTTAGTTTGAGCTCGAGTCATCCACTGTATCGTTGATCACAGTAGATGCCTCGTCTCATCCCAACCATTTGAAGTACCTCCGGATTGGAACGTGATGATGTTGGACATAGATGCAACAAAAACTATTATCAAATGAGCTTGTCACTTAACCCATAATGAAACGACTAAGCATAAAGTAAGATGAAAATGAAATAACTGTAAAGTAAATGTGCATAAATTAGAGGGGAGGCATCATCTTCAACCTTAGTTGAAGATTAGCCTCCCATAGAATGGAAAGACAAAATAAAGGTGCAAGAAAGCATTAAATAAAATTAAAATGGAATGGTTAACGTTTAGAACAAATGTGCAGAGCCAAATAATGGTCTCTGCAGCAAGAAGTCGCTAAAAAAAAACATAACAAATGAAAAATTACACAAGGCATGTATTTATAGAAAACTAAGGTGCTGCTAGGTCATAGACGTGTGCTCGATCTAGGCAGTGCGCTCGAGCGCAGGGATATATGCGATCGGTCATGGAGGCCACGATCGAACGCTTGTAACTGCCATGACGTAAGGATGGAAGCGATGGAATCGTAGGGCCGGCTAGGGCAACCGCGTGAGACGCGGGCTGACTAGGCCTACGCTCGATTGTGGGCACTAGGCTCGAGCGCATTGCTCTCGATCGCTCCTTGTGCGCTCGAGCGCACTGGTAGGGAGCATACTTCTCTTCTTTCCCCCTTTTTCTCCATTTCTGCCGAGGTTTGAACGCAAGGACCTGCAACACCAAATGATACTAAAACAACCAAAAATGTTAGATATTAACAATGCTAAGAGCTTAACAAATATAAGTTAAGGGGGTCAAATATACAATATTTGGCACCGATCATAGAGCCTCCTGACATAGCTCCTACTAACACCCTAGTGTTCAACCCTGGTCTCTTTGAGAAAAATCCAACTAGAGCTATGTTTAAAGCTGCAAGAAAAGGGAAAAACAAATTGGTTTCTGCTGTTATAGAGACTGAAGCTACATCTGGAAGAAAGGGGGGCTTTGCAAAGCCTCCCCAGCAGCCATGAAAATACTATCATGGAACTGCAGGGGGCTTGCTAGGCCTGCTGTGGTTCTAACCCTGAGGAGATTGATCCGGGATCAATCTCCAGACATCATATTCCTATCTGAAACCAAATCCCCCCCCCAAGTCTTTGCTGCTTTGAATAGACTTGGTTTCTTTCTCATGTCACAAGTGCCTGCTGCTGGTTCAAGTGGAGGATTAGTCCTTACATGGCGACCAGGAGTAGAACTTGAGTGCTTTGACTCAAACAAGCACAGCATCTATGCTTGGTGCTACTCAGATCCTCCTCAATCCCCGTGGATCATTTCTTGTGTTTATGGTCCCCCTAAAAGAAGTGACATATCAATTTTTTTGGGAAGATTTCTCTGCTATTGGTGAAGGTTTTGAAGTCTCTTGGCTTTGCATTGGTGATTTCAATGTTGTTTTGGATCAATCTGAGAAAAAAGGTGGAAGGCCTTTTGCTAGCTCCTCAAACTGTGATTTCAGGAAATTTATTGATCATTTTGGAATGATTGATATTGGGTATGCTGGGAATCCGTTTACTTGGAACAACAACAGAAAAGGTCTGGAAAACATCAAGGAAAGGTTGGATAGAGGGCTTGCCTCCCCTTCTTGGGTCCATCTTCACCCTAAATTCTCCTTAGTTCACCTTCCTGCTCACAACTCTGACCACAATCCCATAGCTCTCAACACAAACACCTCATCTTGCTTCCTTCCAAGACCTTTTAGATTTGAAGAGTTCTAGCCCTTTGACCCCTCCTGTGGCCAGGTCATTGAGACAGCTTGGTAGAAATTCATTCCCTTTATCCCTGCTGTAAGCCTACCAAAGAAGCTGAATAACACCAAGTCAGCTCTTCTGAAGTGGAACTCCCTGCACTTTGGTAACATTCATCAGAAAATCAAGGAAACATTGAACCATATTGATTCTATCCGGCAAGTTTCCTCCTCCTCTCACTCTTTGAGCTTGAAGTCAGTTTAAAGCTAGACCTAGACAATCTTTTGGTGAAAGAAGAGTCCCTGTGGAGATCTAAATCCAAGGAAACCTGGTTGACTTGTAAGGACCTTAACACAAAATAATTTCATACTTCTACTTCGATCAGGAGGAGGGCTAATGTAGTGAATTTTTTGAAGTTAGATTTTGGAGCTTGGGTGTCCTCAAGAGGAGATATAGGTGGTCATTTCATTTCTCACTTCTCCAATCTTTTCACCTCCTCAAACCCCATCTTAGAGCAGGAACTGCTGGACCTCTTTTCTCCTGTCATCACAGATGAAGAGAACACCACTTTGAGTACCCCATGCTGAAAAATAAATAATGGAAGCATTGACCAGTTTGGATTCGACTAAGGCTCCTGGTCCAGATGGGTTTACAGCTCTATTCTACTAGAGATATTGGAACTTGGTAAAGAAGGATGTTTTGTCCTATATTGAGCATTTTTTCCTCCACAACAGATTGCAGGAAGGCCAAAATCACTCCTTTTTAGCCTTAGTTCCAAAGATAAGTGGCTCCTATACAGCTCACCAGTTTAGGCCCATTAGTCTATGCAATATTGCTTACAAGATTATTTCCAAAATCTTGGCAAATAGATTGAAGGTCCTTCTGCCTAAGATAATTTCCCATATGCAGTCAGCTTTTGTCCCCAAAAGAAACATTCAAGACAATACCATCCTAGCTCATGAGCTACTGCATTCTTTCAAAGCCAAGAGGGGCAAGGGAGGCTATATGTTCTTGAAATTGGATATGGAAAAGGCTTTTGATAGAATGGAGTGGAAATTCCTTTTCCGAAGAAAATAAAGAAAAAAATAACAATTGCATCATTAGCCATAGACCCCAAGTCATAAATGACATTAGATAGCAGCATAAAGCAACGTTGGTTAATCACTCATATGGATCAAAACAGAGAAATTTTTCTCCAAATGGCAAAAAATGCATGTTATGATATATACCCAAAAAAAGACTAGAAGACTAGAAGTATTGTTAATCACACAAAACATTTACAACACTATGAGAATCAATCAACTTACACAAACTATATCACCACAAGATTTTTATCCAAACTATGTCTGACAGTAGACACGGATTGGATAAAGTTTACCTGAGAAAAGAAAGATCTGGGTTTATCTGAAGTGAAAGTCAGATTCAGGCTAGTTTGGTGTTTAGAAATCGAAATTCAAATTCCGACGAGTTCGGTGCTTAGAAATCTGATAACAGATGAAAGATAGAGAGAGTGGGTGAGTAAATAACTGAGTGATCGGTGCCAAACATTGACGTTTGAACCCCTTTAACTTATATTTGTTAAGACTTTAGCACTGTTAATATCTAACTATTTTTAGTGTTTTTAGTGTTTTGTGTTTTGCAAGTCCTTACAACAAAATATGGCCACAAAGGAGCAAAATGCACCAAGGGAAGAAATGGATCCCTGCCAAGTGCGGTAGAACGCACTCACGGTAGAACGCAGGGGGCACAGTCGAACGCAGGCCCAGTCAGCCCGCAAATCACGCGGTTGCCTTAGCCGGCCCTAGGAGTCCATCGCTTCTAGCTTGCGCCGTGGCAGTTATTAGTGCGTTCGAACGCACTGCCTACGTTCGAACGTAGACTAGTGACCTGTCAGTCTATAAATAGGACCCTAGGTCTATTTTGACAAGAGCTTTTCTTTTGGGCGTGTGTTTAAGAGTAGTTTGCCATTGTAGGCCCTGCTCTACCCTTTTTCTTTGTAACCCTTTATATTATTTAATGCTAATGCTTTATTTTAGTTCATTTATGCTTCCTTATCACATGGGAGGCTAAATCCTCAACTAAGGTTGAGGATGTAGGCTCACCATGGATTTTATGCTTATTGTTTATGTTTAAGTTAATTATTTCCATTATTTCTTTATTGCTTAATCGTCTCTCACTTGGTTTGGTGACAAAACCAAGTGAGATTGCACCGTAGTCGTTTATTCTTGGTTTTTCGTCCGATGGATACATTCCATCCTTCGGTTTACGCCCATTTATCCATAGTAGTTTGTGTCTTAACACATTCACTTTGGATCCTTTGGGCCTTAAACCATTTATGGTTTGTCTTTCGTCAAATGGACGAATTCCTTGAATCCTTCGATAGGCGCAAGAGATAAAACGTTATTTTTAACCGATAGACGGATATGTTAGCTTAGCATTTTCAATTTGCATTCTTGAAATGGTGAGGTGAAAACCTTAGCCTTAGTGTTTTATTTTGTTTACTTTTCTGCATTAAATTAGTTTATATTTTTGTTGTCACCAATCACCCACATCGGAGCTAGGTTAAAGTAACACTAACCTAGACTCAAAGTTAATTTCGTTTAAACAATACACGGTTCCTTGTGGTTCGATCTCGGTACTTGCGCAATGCTATACGAACTACGGTTCGTACAATTGTGAGTACCTAAATTTGGTACGACCAAATTTTGGCGCCGTTGCCGGGGAGCCGTTTGAGTTGTTTTGAATTTAACTTTGCTTTTAGATTAATGTTATTTTTCTACTAGTTTTTATTTTCTGCAATTTCAATACTGTTCATAATTTATTTTTCGTGTTTTAGTTGATTTTTGTTCATTTTCAGCTTAGTTTTTGGTAGTTTTAGTTTCTGGTTTCTGGAAAATCAGGCGCAGACAGTGCGTTCAAACGTAGTCCTTGCGGTCGAATGTACTTAGGCCTATTCCACTATAGACGCATACCTGCGTTCACCTAGCACGCCTTTGCGTGCTAGCGCACGCCCCTATCAGAACAAAGCAGTGCAGCTCTGCGTTCGAACGTACTTCAGTTGCGTTCAAACGCACGTGCACAGACTGCTACATTTGCGTGTATGTGATCGAACCTGCTGACCTGCGCTCGAGCGCACCTCTGCTTCCAGCATCAACATACCAGAGGCAGTATGTTCTATTTTTAATTTTTTTGTGTTTTAATTAATTGTTAGACTTATTTTAATTGTTTTAACTGCCTATTTTGAGTATTTTGCTTGCTGTGATTAGCTGTGTTTAGTTTATTTTTGCTTTTAGTTGTTTATATAATTTGCATATGTTTTAGTTAGAGGTTTTGTTAGTCTAAATTGTTAGTTGTTTAAATTGTCTTGTTTGGTTAAGTGTTTAGGTTATCTTAGCTAGTTTTATTTTCTGTTTCTAATATTGTTTCTGTTTTTACTGCATCTTTTTATATTTGTTTTAATTTGCTTTGTTTTTATTCACATGTTGTTGATAGGTTATTGTTAAGTAGTTTTTAGTTCATTGCTGTTTTTGTTTTTGTTCCTTGTTAGTTTGTTCATATCTATTTCTGTTTTTGTTGATTTCATAGTCCCTGTTTTGCTGTTTTTATTCATTTTTGCTTACTTAGGTTATTGCTTTCTTAGTTTAGTTTGGTTTCTCATTTAGTGTATGCTTGGTCGGCGATCATTGAACTTAGAGTTAACACCTTTAGATCCCGACTTAGAAAGGAATCTTAGGAGATCCCTTAGAGCACGTGCCGAGATGGGAGATAATCAAAGGAATCCAAGGGTGTAGGAGCACCAGGATGATCAAAGGAATCCAAGAAGGGAGGAGCATGAGGAATATCAAGATGCAAGAGAAGGGAACGGGGAGCAAATAAGAGCTTATAACGTGGATTTCACGACATCACTCCGAGAATTGTTCACACCTACTGTGGTCAGTTCCCATTCGTGCATAGTGTTGCCACCGACTAATACAACTCACTATGATCTAAAGCCACACATAATCCAGATGTTACCATCCTTTTACGGCTTAGATCATGAAAACCCATATTCCCATGTTAAGAAATTCAAGAATATCTGTGCCACCACCAAATTTCAAAATTTTTCTGAGGAATCTGTCCACCTTAGACTTTTTCCTTTCTCACTTCATGATAGAGCCACAGAGTGGTTGGACTCCAACGCACCTGGCTCCATCACATCTTGGGAAGAACTGTTGAAGCAGTTTTATAACAAGTTTTTCCCAATGTCCAGAGTAAACGAGGCAAGAAAGGAAATCAGTTCCTTTACTCAGGATGAGGAAGAGAAATTCTCAGAATGTTGGGCACGGTTCAAGGATCTGTTGATGAAATGTTCGCCTCACGGTTACGAAAAATGGCGACTCGTGCAATTCTTCTACCAAGGGCTGTCTCAGCCCAACCGTAGTATGATCGAGTTGATGAATTGAGGGGCATTTCTAAATTTGACGGGAGACTTAGCTTATAAAGCTTTGGAGAAAATAGCCGACAACTCCCAACATTGGGACTTTACGAGTTGTCGTGACAAGTCTGCCCAAAACTCTAAGAAAGAAGGCATCCTGGAGCTAAAAGGCGAGCAAGAGTTGACTCAAAGGATGGATGCCATTGTCAAGAGACTGGATGCTCTGAGTATGGGAAAACCTGTTAATGCTGTGAACACATTTCCAGTTAATAGTTGTTCTGTCTGTGCTAGTCCTATGCACCTAGCACAGAATTGTCCATCGATGACAGTATTTTCTGAGATGGAACAAATGAACGCTTTTAACAATTTTCAAAAGCATTCAACTGGCCCATATTCTGAGTCTTACAATCTAGGGTGGAGGAACCACCCAAATTTTTCCTAGAAGCAGAACCAGCCCATAAATCAAGGAGGATTTCCTCCTACATATCAAAATCATGGACGCTCGGCTCAGCCAGCGTCATCTTCCTATCAAGCCCCCACTCAACCCCCAACGTCATCGACATAGTCATTAGAAGAGACAATGAGAGAATTCATGAAGATGACTGGTCAATCCATCAGTGACGTTAGACATTCCACCATGGTGAACACCCAGGCAATCTCCAAGCTGGAGATCCAAGTGGGACAATTGGCAAGTCACCTAGGTGAGAGAGACAAGGGAAAGCTCCCCAGCCAACCGGTGAACAATCCTAAGGCATGCACTATCGGAAGTTCTTCAACTCAAGAGCATGCACATGCTATTGTTACACTGAGGTCAGGGAGACGAGTGGACAACCTTGTGGCTGATCCAGAGGCAGTTGATGAAGCAGTGCCAGCAACAGACCTTGCCAGGCAAGAGGAGACGAAGAGTGACAACAAGGAGAAGAAAGATGCTGAGCCATCTACAGTCACTCCCATTGAGAAGGACCTTTCAAGGTCATTTGTCCCAAAAGCCCCTTATCCTAAGAGATTAAGAGCGCCAAAGAAGAATGAGCAATTTGCTGAAATTTTAGAGGTGTTTAAGCAAGTTCAGATAAACATCCCATTCTTGGATGCAATTTAGAAAGTGCCAGCATATGCGAAATTCTTGAAGGATTTGGTCACAATCAAGAGAAAAACCAATGTCCTTAAGAAGACTTATCTGACTGAGCAAGTGACCTCCATCCTCCAATGCAAGTTGCCAATCAAGTATAAGGACCCTGGGTGTCCAACCATTGCTTGCATGATTGGAATGAGTCAGATCAATAGGGCATTGTTGGATCTAGGGGCAAGTGTGAATCTCCTTCCCTATTCAGTGTATTTGAAGTTGGGATTGGGAGAGTTGAAGCCGACCACTGTGATGCTCCAGTTAGCAGATAGGTCACTTAAGAGACCACGGGGAATACTTGAGGATGTGTTAATCAAGGTTGACAAGTTTTATTTTCCTATGGACTTTATAGTGATAGATACGGAGCCAGTGCACGATGTGGTGAATCAAATTCCAGTGATATTAGGGTGACCTTTCTTAGCTACGGCTAACGTCCTAATCAACTATAGGACGGGAGTGATGAAGATCTCATTCGAGAATATGACAGTGGAACTCAATATTTTCAACATTAATAGCCAGCCACTTGAGTATGATGAGACCCATCCTATGTGCTTCATTGAAGAAATCACTGATGACTTTGATTTTGAGGACCCGGAGATTGAGTGTTTTACTCAGGATTCTGATGACCTGGACTTAGATAGGCTGATTAGGATAGATTTGCATGAGCCTAGCCTGGAGGACCCTGACATGGAGTGCTTTGCACCATCTGGAGGTCATTTTGATTTGAGTGAGCCACTACAGTATGATGAGCCGATATGTGAGCTCAATCTAGAGGATCTGGAATTTGAATGTTTCACTCAGGTTGGAGGAAACATAGATTGTGGTAGGATACTTGAGCCAACTAGGGAAGTAGTTGAGCCAAGTTTGGAGGACGTTGAGCTAGAGATATTTGCTCAGTTGGGAGATGACCAGTACTTTGATGAAGTAGTTGAGCTACTTACATCCATTATCGATCCCATATCTGAGCTACAGTTGGAGTGTGGGGAAACCATGGATTTAGTTTTCCCCACTGTTTATTCCTCTACATTTGAGCCATCTGATTTTATTGCTGAGAGTAAACGGTTTGCTCCCATTCACATGTGGCCAAGGAAGCCAAGATTGACCTTGGGAAGGAATGACTATTTTCCTCCCACATTTTGTGATCATCAGTTGATTAGGACAGCTGGATATTCATTGTTGCATATTGATCATCCCAGCTATGACCATCACCCGTTTGACCAGGGCAAGTTAGTGCATACCAGTCTCAGGACTGCAGTTGCTGTGTCTACCTAGTGTTATAGGTAGCTTGGTTCGTATCACGAGTCTGGTTGAAGACGTTAAACTTAGCGCTTGTGGGAGGCACCCCTCATTATTTTTACCTGTTGATTTTGTTTGTTTGTTTTTGTTTTTCAGGTTGAGTGTTTGCCATCCAAGTTTGGGGGAGTTTTCTCTTACGACTTACCTCACTTGTGACATCCCTCTGGTATTGTATTTCTGGGTACATTGGGGACATTGTGCCATTTTAGTGTGGGGGTAGGGTAGACATTGTTGCCTGTCTTTGTACATATTTGTTGTTATTGTTGCCTGTCTTTGTACATATTTGTTGTTTGTGTTGCCTGTCTTTGTGCATTTTTGTTGTTTTTGTAAAAATTTTAAATTTTTTTGCATAGTTGTTATTGATTAGGCATGACTTACATCATATCTATGGATTGCATATCATTGGTGTGTTTTAACTCATTTGAACACTACATATCTTTAGAAATCCCAGTTTTCAATTCATATGTTGAATTAGAGAGACTTCACATGTTTGATCCATTTTTTCACATGCACGCTAGCATTAGGGTCTGTGGGGTATGAGATGTGACTTTGAAGTGTGTCTTGAGATTTTTTGAATTGCTATGTGATGATGAAAACCTTGGCTGTAAAGAAAAAAAAAATTTCATCAAAATCAAAATAAGTCGAGTTTTTCATTGAGTAACCGGACCTCTTGCCTGGCCAAGCAATAAGTGTTCGCGTCAAAAGATGAGAAATTCTAAAAATTGTATGGCTAGTTTAGGCTTTTTAGCTCTTTTGACTTGAGTAATTAAGCCCTAGGGATGTCTCTACATCTAGTGCCCTAAAGCCGTCTGGCTTGGGATTCACTGGCCCAACGCTCGTTACGTAAGTCATTTAGAAGCTTAAGGGAGCCAAGCATTGCACAGCCTACACAAAAATTGCATTTTTCAATTAAAGCCTTGGTTGTATTTATCACATTGTTTTCCTTTGAATTTTGGGATACACGCCTTTTGAGAATAATTGAAACCCCATGATCTTGTTGTTAGTTCACTTTGCACTTTTTGGAGCATGTCTTGTCTCGATTTTTCAGCCGTGATTTGATTGATGTTTGGAGGCCTTGATGATGTGGTTTGTTTTTTCAAAGTTGTTAAAATTGCTAATGATGTTTGAACCACATGTTTGTGTGAAAGGCTTTGTCTGTCAATAACATTATGCCAAATAATTGTTTGTGGGTATCATTCTTAGAAAACCCTCACGAGACTTCACTCGTCCTCTAGGAAACCCCTAGAGGTTTAAAAGACTTGTTGCATAGGCTAAATGCAACTGTTCTCCCATGAAAGCGAACCTATGTTTGTTTTGTTTTTCATTTTTATTTTGCTAAGGAACTAGCAAAATGTAAGTTTGGGGGTATTTAATCGGTGCCAAACATTGACGTTTGAACCCCTTTAACTTATATTTGTTAAGCCTTTAGCACTGTTAATATCTATCTATTTTTAGTGTTTTTAGTGTTTTGTGTTGTGCAGGTCCTTACAACAAAATATGGCCACAAAGGAGCAAAATGCACCAGGGGAAAAAATGGATCCCTGCCAAGTGTGTTCGACCACACTTGGTGCGTTAGAACGCAATCACGGTCGAACGCAGGGGGCACGGTCGAACGCAGGCCCAGTCAGCCCGCAAATCACGCGGTTGCCCTAGCCGGCCCTAGGAGTTCATCGCTTCCAGCTTGCGCCGTGGTGGTTATCAGTGCGTTCGAACGCATTGCGTACGTTCGAACGCAGACCAGTGACCTGTCAGTCTATAAATAGGACCCTAGGTCCATTTTGACGAGAGCTTTCCTTTTGGGCGTGTTTTTAAGAGTAGTTTGCCATTGTAGGCCCTGCTCTGCCCTTTTTCTTTGTAACCCTTTATATTATTTAATGCTAATGCTTTATTTTAGTTCATTTATGCTTCCTTATCACATGGGAGGCTAAATCCTCAACTAAGGTTGAGGATGTAGCCTCACCATGGATTTTATGCTTATTGTTTATGTTTAAGTTAATTATTTCCGTTATTTCTTTATTGCTTAATCGTCTCTCACTTGGTTTGGTGACAAAACCAAGTGAGATTGCACCGTAGTCATTTATTCTTGGTTTTTCGTCCGATGGATACATTCCATCCTTCGATTTACGCCCATTTATCCATAGTAGTTTGTGTCTTAACACATTCACTTTGGATCGTTTGGGCCTTAAACCGTTTATGGTTTGTCTTTATTCAAATGGACGGATTCCTTGAATCCTTCGATAGGTGCAAGAGATAAAGCGTTATTTTTAACCGATAGACGGATATGTTAGCTTAGCATTTTCAATTTGCATTCTTGAAATGGTGAGGTGAAAACCTTAGCCTTAGTGTTTTATTTTGTTTACTTTTCTGCATTAAATTAGTTTATATTTTCGTTGTCACCAATCACCCACATCGGAGCTAGGTTAAAGTAACACTAACCTAGACTCAAAGTTAATTTCGTTTAAACAATACACGGTTCCTTGTGGTTCGATCTCGGTACTTGCGCAACGCTATACGAACTACGGTTCGTACAATTGCGAGTACCTAAATTTGGTATGACCACTGAGTGAGGAGTAACGAGAGACAAGACAGTAATTGGTTTCAAGATTTGATTCCCACAATTAATAATTTTGTTATTCAATATTTAATTAAACTTTAAAAAAATCGATTAGTTGAATGACAACCTCTTTGTCATGTCATCATAGTCGTCGTCCTTGTTCACTCTAAATGGTAGTTTGGTTAGTTTTTTTTTTTTTTTAATGAACAAACATTTAATAAAAGAGATGTAAATAGCCAAACCATTACAAGCTTGCAGCCAACAGCAAACATAAAAGACATAAGCAGAAAGCTAACTCCAAAGCTAGCCAAAAAAAGCCTCACAAGTGAGGGAGTCGGAGAGGAGGGTCCTTCCCACTATAAATACGTATAGAACTAGGGGGAGAATAAGGAGGGAATTCAGCCAGGGATAACCCTGGCCGCGGCCCTATATGCCACATAATGGGCTCAGAAGTTTGCACTTCTGCTGACCTTGATAGCCTCCTAAAGAGAGGAGACTTGAAAGTTAGATAAAGTATCACTAATTACATTTTCAATGTGCCAATCTAAGCTAAGAGCAGGATTCTGCAAAGATAAAATAACAATGGCTGAATCTCCTTCAATAATAAACCGATCCAACTTCAAAGAAGCTGCCATGAGACTAGCTAACTGTGCTGCCAAGGCCTCCCCATAAACTGGAGTGCAGGAGGGTCTAACTTGAGTGAGTATCTGGATAATCTCTCCATTGGAGTTTCTGCAAACAGCTGCCTGAGTTGAGAATCCTTCTCTAATAGCTGCATCAAAATTGATTTTGCAAAAACCTTGAGGAGGCTTTGATAACCTTATTTTACTAATAAGTTAAAAGTGATGTTGGAGGTTTTCAATGGCTCTGTAAGAAAAAGAAAAAGAGAAAGAAAAACTAAATGTAAATGAGGGTAAAATCGTAATTTGCCATATGGGGGGTATTGTGCAATGTTTGACAAAGGATTTCGGACACAATTTTTAAAAATGAACATGAACAGTATTCAGCTTGTATTTAGCTTGGCAACATAGTTGTCAAACATAGTGCAGCTTAGACGCTTAGGCGGCTTACACTTTAGACTACTTAGTTAATTAGTTGGTGTATGTGGGTTTTTTTTTTTTTCGTTTTAAGTGTATTTACTGTCAATGAAATTTTGCTTATTCATCTTTTAAAAAAAAAGGGACAAGATGGATAGAATGCGATGCGACAATTGGACACCCATGGAAGAGAAAACTTTCTTGGAAATTTTAATAGGGCAAACAAACGGTGGCCCCCTATCACTTAAAGATAAATGGTCACCCATTTTACCAGGGACGGGTTTGGGGGGGACCAGGGATGGCCCTGGCCTACCCTCAAATCCTCCCAAAAAAAAAATAGGAATTAAAATATATATATATCTAAAGGCATTTGGCTATGCCCACAAAATTAAAATGCCCATTTGGTCCCTCCCCATCCAATTTTCTAGATCCGTCTCTGCATTTTACCATCAATGAATTACACAAAGCATACATGTACTATGCAATAGTTAAAAAATAAATGGTTTCAGATGAAAAAGGTGGAAGGAGGCCACCGAACTGATTCATGTTGGGGTCATAAAATCTATAAAAAGTGTTGGAGTTAGTGGCTTATATTAACACCAATGGAAGGCCAAGTAGACGGGAGAGTAGTGAAGTTCACGGAGCGGGAGTCTACTGGCCCATGGGTGTAATTAAGTTTGTGGGGGGAGCGATTAGGTTTTAGGGGTACAGGGGCAACGCCCCCGCGGTATGGTACGGGGGTATTTTAGGGATTTTCGTATGGAGTCCACACAAGTCCGTACGTGTAGGGTTTTGGGTTTTTTCCTATATATATATATATATATATCTTATTGATGTAAACCTGGATTATTAAGAGAATAATAGCCGCCTCTCTGTGGATGTAGGCAAATTGCCGAACCACGTTAAATCTGTGTCTCAATTCTCTCTTTTCGATTCTATATTGTTCATCATTATTGTGCATGGTTACAACAAAAAGCATACTCTTATTGTGGTAATAGTCTAAACGCTTTTAATGTGTACATTGTTAGTTATGAAGACTAATTATTTAAGGCTGTTCTGACTATTTTATTACAACTAGAATATCAGGTTTGGAGGATGTCAAAAAATGTTGTAGACAATATGAGCTCCTCACACAACTTATGGAACCGAATGCCAACGCCCACGCCCACACCCTTGAAGATACAGGACCTAGTTCAAGGGGTGGCGGGGACTTTCGTAGTGGAGGTGGTGGCTGGGGGTTTCGTATTTATGATGAATACACAGGACCTAGTTCAAGAGGAGGTAAAAGACCCATGTATGGTGACAGTGACACGTCAATGAGAACTAAAAAGCCAAGAATCGCCGTTGATGAAAGCATGGCTGACGTGATTGACCTTGACTCCCCTGATACCGGTAATGCTCGCATTGATGAAACCAATACCGGTATCGAAAACCTGGATGAATACATGAGATGCCTAAATGACTTGGATGCAAAGCAAATGATCTCAAAAAAACCCTACTTCCAGGGAGCAAATGCATTTCGGTTATCATCGTATTCTCGACGTACTTTTTTGTTGTTGAAACCCGAGTATTGGGTGGATTGGTTAAAGATGTTGTGGTATTGTGTTTTAAGTAATTTTATTTCTTTGGACAATTTCAAAGCGTATATGGAGTGATTGTCTTGAAAAATTGATTTCTTTCTTTCTTTCTTTCTTTATCTTTCATCTTCTAGAATGTATTACTATCAGGAATTATGGAGGCAGGCATGGAAGTTTCTATAATTTTGTAAGTTTTTTGCTCTCTACCTTGTATTTACATTTTTGGAAGAACCTGGTATTTGTTTGCCTAGTTTAAGAAATACCATCTTGTGCCTTTTCCTATCACTGTCCCCTTCTCTTCTTTTTTTGGTGAATAAATGGTGATTGGAATGATTGTCTTTAGTTACTTCAAAGTTAGCCATAAATAGCGATTGCATCATAAAATGGTTAATTATATGAATTAGTCTACAATTATGCAGGTCTGAAGCAGCAAGGTGAATTCGCAGTTTGGAGAAAAGTTTAATAAGGAAATTACATCAGGAGAAGCACCAATACGAGTATCTGCCAAGCATCAGTACGACTGATATAAGTGTTTTATTTTTTACAAAAACGCACAGCTTTGTATTATAAAACAATGTTTAACTAAATCAAAACGTCGCGTTTAACAACTTTTGTTTGAATGTTCTAAAAAAAAAGCTAACAACATGGTTTAATGGACTTAAAAGGCGCCAACTAAATCTCTTTAAGTCTAATTTTTTATTTTATTTTATTTTTTGTCTTATCACCATATTTGATTTGTAAATGAGGGATTGATTTTTGTAAACTCTGCTAACTTCAATTTCAAACTTACCTAGGTATATGTTAGATTCAAAATATTGATTAGCATTGCAAAACATTAACTTTCATTTGAAATCTTGCAATTTCAAGATTTCAAGGGTTTAGATTTACGATTTCAGAGATAAGATTTTAATATAGCAATTTTGAAATGTCAAATTGGAAAACGTGACTTCTAGTCTTGTAATTTCAAAGGTTTGGATATGCATTTCAAAAATTTCAAAGGTTTGGATCTGCGATATGGAAGATAAGATTTTAATATAGCAATTTTAAAATGAAAAATCGAAAAACTTGATTTTTTTTTTTAAGGAAAAATGTATAATAAGTCTCTGAATCAACCCTCGAAAATTAAAAATTTATTAAGTGTTTTTTTTCGAAAATTTACTCCATGAGTCAATCGAAATCACAATAAATTTCTTGTCGTCAAAATTTTTTATCAGCCGTTAGTCTGAGTTAAAATGCATTGTTTTACCTCAATAAAATATAAATTTTTTAAATTTAATTTTAAAATTTAAATATTAAAAAAACAAACAAACAAACAAACAAACAACAACAGGGGTGGCCGAACCACCCCCTAAGGGGTGGCTGGCCACCCCATGGCTTATGGGGCAGGTATGAGGGTGGTTTGGTGATGCAGCGTGACTTAGTGAACTGCAACGAAGAACAACAAATATGCAACAGATAGATAATTCTAGATTTTGAAACTATCAATGATCTAAGAACTCTTCTTGAAAATCTAGATACTCTCTAGCATTTTGAAGGAAAAAGATGAATAAACTCAACTCTGAGTCTTCTCATTAATCAATATCAATAAATAAACAACAACCGCTTTACTAGAGGCTATAAGCATATATTTATTTATAGCTCAAGACTCCTAAACCTAATAAAACACAAATTAGAGACTCTCAAAACCCTAAACCTAATAAAACATAAAATAAAGACTAACAAAGAAACCTAATTCAAATATAAGACTAAAAGATAAGATAGATAGAATGACGAGAGTTTCGATCTACATCATCCTCCCCAGGTTGGAGAGAATTTGCCCTCGAATTCACTTCCTCATCATCAAAGTTCGTAGGGGTTAATTTTCACCCTACATAATTCTCCCCCTGTTTGAGAGAACTCGTCCACGAATTTTGCCAGTTCTTTCCACGATCCTTTGGACGCCCAACCAATCCATTCCTCCACCATGCCAACACCAATGTCAATATTTTGTTTAGGAAGAGTTGATAGAAAAGTTTCAATCCCAAGAAAATCAACATAATTAATTTTCCCAACATTAAGATATTTCACTCTTTGGACTTTCTTCAAACACAAGATGAACATCATTCCCTTCAACGATATTTATGGTATCAAGAACTAAGTTTACCTCCTCCAATAGATCCTCTTTGTCAGGATAAATGTCATAGATTGGTGGAGATGCCCAATCTACCGATAAATCTTCATCAATTAATTTGGTTGCGACCAAAGAAACCCATCGATCTTCAGGCACCTCCTTGAAGTCAAGAACCTCTCCAACTGCCACTACCCAATCTAGGAATTCTTCGGGTTGTAGATCCTCTTGGAATTCCAGAATATTGAGTTTGAACCCATTCACCCACCGAGTGGCATGAGCTTACGCATGGTGCTGACGTCCGTGCGTTCAGTGCTCCACCACAGAAAGGTTTCTGGATCCATTCCCATTGTGACCATCCATGTTAGATAATTGGGTAGTAAGGGCTTTGATTTGATCCCCCAAAATCGTGAGTTGCTCCTCCATTTGTCGTCGATGTTCAGCGATAAATTTGTCTTCCGCCCCCATGTACCACGGTCTTGGTTGACGACGACAAATGTTTGGACCATCCATGTCGGCTAAGTGATCGGTAGGGGGGACCATGTTGGGTGCGTGCACACCCCTTCTTAGGCACAGTTAGACCACCAAACCTCCCTTTCATGTGCCGTAAACAAATCATTGGTTGCTCCTTATGTGCTGTCTTCGTATGCACGTACACTTCATTCATGTCTGCCAGACAGTCGCTCCTCCCCATTCATGGAAAGTAACTTGGCTCTAATACCAACTAATGCAACATGACTTAGTGGGCTGCAGCGAAGAACAATAAATATGCAGCAGATAGATAATTCTAGATCTTGAGACTATCAATAATCTAAGAACTCTACTTGAAAATCTAGATACTCTCTAGCATTTTGAAGGAAAAAGATGAATAAACTCAACTTTGAGTATTCTCATTAATCAATATCAATAAACAAACAACAACCACTTTACTGAAGACTATAAGCATATATTTATAGCCCAAGACTCCTAAGCCTATCTTTCAAAAAAAAAAAAAAGACTCCTAAACCTAATAAAACACAAATTAAAGACTCTCAAAACCCTAAACCTAATAAAACATAAAATAAAGACTAACAAAGAAACCTAATTCAAATATAAGACTAAAAGATAGAATAGATAGAATGACGAGAGTTTCGATCTACATCATTTGGTGTAGCGACCCAAATATTTAACTAAGCATAAGTAGCTTAGTTAAAGGGTTAATATGGACTTTGGGTCACTAGGATCAGCCAGAAGGGCATTTTGAGAATTTGTCTTCTGGTTTGTCTTTTAGTATGGATGTACATTATGGTTGGCGGATGTACGCTCCTGTTTTTTAGTGCGGACGTACGTCGAACGTACGCTGTTGTCTGTAGTACGGACGTACGGTGGTCCCCCACTGGACGTACACTTTGCAAATAGTACAGCCGTACTCTGTGAATAGTACAGCAGACATATGTCAAAAGTACCAGACGTATGCTACTTTTTGGAATACCCTCCGAGTAATACCTAGACATACGATACAGCCATTGGACCGCTGTGGAAAAGTACCGGACGTATGCCCTTAGGACCGAACGTTTGCTGCTTTCTGGCCCTATAAATACCCCTTCACCCCCTCCCTCATTCCACACCTAATCTGCCCCTCAACCCCTCTCTTCGCCCCTAGGCTGCCAGTAGGCCGTTTCGTGAGTGTTTGTGAGGTTTCGTGAGTGTTTCGGTGTGGCTAGAGGAGGAACTCTTGAGGTTTTGCTTCAAGGAGGTAACGCTCAGTTTTCTTAGCTTTTTAATACGTCGTTATGCTGCCCAATTATAGTTCTATGTTGCGAGTTGTAGTTGTTAGCTTAGTTATGCTTTAGATCTTGCTTAGGCTAGTGTTTTGATAGCTTAGCGTTGTTACTTTGCATGGAGGTTTTGATATGTGTCAGGAGGCCTTAAGAAGCCTTTGTTGGCCTTAAGAGTCGAAGAATAGGCGGACAGTGGAGAGAAAATGAGGTTCTCCCTGAAAGACATTGGAGCAGACGTATGGTCTCGTGACCAGACGTACAGCCCTTCGTGTCACAGTGGACATATGGACCCGAGCCCGGAAGTACGGTCAGTGTGTGACAGGGAAACCCTATTTTCATCAGTCTTCCTATAGCTCCTATTTCCTTGTTGTAGAGTTGTTTTAGTAGAAATAGAATTGATGATAGGTCTTTTCTCAGTATTCGAGGTTATGGAGCCTCAAGGGAATTACATGGAGGAGCTTTACGCCCCGGGTGAGTACAAACTCACATGGATGCTTTGTTGTTACTTTTCCTGCATTGCACGTATTTTATATAGATGTCAAACATGCATATTTTGCAACTCTCATGAAATACATTTTGGAACTACGAGTAACTCTCTTTTGTGAAAACGTGTGTCTATTAACAAGATAATAATGAGACTTGTAAAACTGTGCATGTAAAAGACTGATAAGATTAATTGCATCGTATGACATGATACATCGGTATGTGCGATATAATGGCCATGGGCTTACTATATGGGTTAGCTTTATGGTCAATGTGTGCGTGTGTGGGGGCTTTGGATCCAATGACTCGTGGCCAATGATGCAGCCATTCCCAATGGATGGTCATTATAGGACGGACGACATTAGTGGTGTGGGCCACCCGAGGTTGGACTCGATCGTGTTACTAGTGTTACGTACGGTATGTTTCGTGCAATGGCTGGGGCACCGGCATTGTACTACAGGTCCCTCTGGACAACGTCAACTCTGCTGAGAAGGGGTAATATCTCGGGTAGACCATATTGTTGAACTATTACTGTTACTCATGATTATAAGCATATATTATATTATATATATCACCTGCATGATAATTATCATCTCATAATGTTGCATGTGTTTTATAAATAAAATAATCCACCAATTAATGACGGGTACGTCATGTGGATTTCTACTCACTAAGTCGTCAAACTTACCCTTATATTATTTTCCTTTTTTCTCCATATGTACGATTATGCTATTCTAGATAGTGGATACTGTGAAACATTTGGTTCTTGTGGAGGATTCGATCCAGGAGATGCTTGAGGACTTATTGCAAGCTTAAGTGGGTACTCATGGTAACTAGTACTTTTGAGTTATGTTGTAGACATTAGGGTTTGATGCATGTTTGCTTGTATATTAAGGTTTAGCATAGATCCCTTGTACTGATGTATATAGTATGATTTCCGCTGCTTTAATGATCTTTGGTTAGATGCTCTGGTTATATTGATTTAATGTTTATAGTACTTTATTACTTCCGCTGCATAGTATCCTCTATTTTTGAGGAGTAGAGGTCCCAAAGGTCTTGTTTAGAGTGGAACAAGGCTAGGAGACGAACCGTTGAATTAATTACCAGTTAATTAATTCTCAGGGCGTTACATTTGGTCACCCCCAGACTGGCCAATTTTGAAGATTTGGCCATAAGGGGTGGTCGAACCACCCCCACAGGCCATGAGGGTGGTTCGGCCACCCCTGGTGTTTTTTTAAAAAAAATAAATAAATTTTAGGGTTTTAGGGTTTTTAATTTTGAAGGGTTGACTCAGGGACTAATTATACATTTTCCCTTTTTTGAAATACATCTTTTTTTTTTTCTTTTTTTTTGGGCAAAATTGGACATTTTAATCTTTTAAAATTGTGCAATCTTTTTTAGTTACAATTATTTATAATGATAATTGCAAGATTATATATGTCCTGATTTTACTTAATAAAGAAAATTAACTTGTAATTAATTCATAAATTTAATTACTAATCTTTTTATTATTATGACTTAATTAGAATAAGATAGTAAATTTGGGAAAAAATTTATTTAGAGTAAATTTATGCAACATTTGCCCTATTTTAATATATTATTTTCCTTGGTTATGTATTCCTAATCAAAAAGAAAAGGGCAAAATTCAGTTTACCCCCCTGAAGTTTCAGAGGTTTTTCAATTTGAACCCCAAAGTTTCAAAATTGGCAGTTTACCCCCCTGAAGTTTCAAAAAGTGGCAATTTAAACCTTCCGTTAAAATGGATGGAAATTAAAAAAAAAAATAGTTTGAGGGTAGTTTCGTCATTTCATAGTTTTTCATCAAATTTGACGGAAAAAGTTGACGGAAGGTTTAAATTGCCACTTTTTGAAACTTCAGGGAGGTAAACTGCCAATTTTAAAACTTTGGGGTTCAAATTGAGAAACCCCTGAAACTTCAGAGGGGTAAACTGAATTTTCCACAAAAAAAATGTGCTTTTCACATTAGGGTGTTTGGAAGAATAGGAGATCACATTTCGTGTCACTTTCTCTCATGATTTCGTAGATGAATCACTCACTTTCTCCCACGATTTTGTGTGAGTGAATCACTTCCCACGATTGATTTAAACTGCTTAACTTCATGAAATCTCAAGCTTGCTTAAGTTTCAATTTAGGGCCAAAGAAAGGAGTTGAGGAACATTCCTCATTTGGTGAGTTCCAATGAGGCTTTGGCATAGCACAACCTTTAAAATGTGCCTAATCATAGTATGGAAACGAATAGCTCATATTAAGTCCTTGAGTTTTTTGAGTCATTTTGGTGTCTTTTATTTTGAATTCTTTGTAGGATACCTTGTGTTCAAGAAGATGAGAGACTATGACATAGAATCCATAAGTTACTAATGTTAAGATACTAAAGGGAAATACTTTGATAGGCAATCATGCTTAAAAGTGTTATGGCAATTACAATACTTGTTTCTCATGTAATAAGGAAAATTATGGTCATATAAAAGAATGATTGCATAAAGTATCATACTTTGTGTCATGAATCTCTTTTATTGGCTCTTGTATGGATTGAATTTGGTTTAGCAATCACATTGTAACATAATGCAGGGTTCTATGCTGGATGGTTTTATGTTTACAATTGGATGTTGTTGGGATCTATGGGATTTATAGATTAATTTTAATTTGACCTTAATAATGGTCTAAACGCTTTGAATGTGTACATTGTTAGTTGTGAAGACTAATTGTTTAAGGATTTTCTTACTATTTTATTACAATTGGAATATTAGGTTTTGGAGGATGTCAAAAAATGTTGTAAATGTTATGAGCTCCTCACAAAACTTGTGGAACCGAATGCTAACGCTCACACCCGTGAAGGCATAGGACCTAGTTCAAGATGCGGTGGGGGGTTTCGTAGTGGGGGTGGCGGCGAGGGGTTTTGTATTTATGATGAATACAAAGGACCTAATTCAAGAGGAGGTAAAAGTTCCATTTATGGTGACGGTGCCACATCAATGAGAACTAAAATGTCAAGAACCGCCATTGATGAAAGCATGGCTGACGTGATTGACCTTGACTCCCCTGATATTGGTACCGCCCACACTAATGATACCAGTACTGGTATCCAAAACTTGGATGAATGAATGAGATGCCTAAATGACTTGGATGCAAAGCAAATGATCTCTAAAAAAACCTGCTTACAGGGAGCAAATGCATTTCGGTTATCATCGTATTCTCGACGTACTTTTTGGTTGTTGAAACCCGAGTATTGGGTGGATTGGTTAAAGATGTTTTGGTATTGTGTTTTAATAATTATTTCTTTGGACAATTTCAAAGTGTATATGGAGTGATTGTCTTGAAAAATTGGTTGATTTATTTCTTTCTTTGTCTTTCATCTTTCAGAATGTATTGCTATCATGCATTGTGGAGGTAGGCATGGAAGTTTCTATATTTTTGTAAGTTGTGAGCTCTCTGCCTTGCATTTACATTTTCAAAAGAACCTGGTATTGGTTCTCCTAGTTTAAGAAATATTGTCTAGTACCTTTTCCTATCACTGTCCCCTTCTCTTTTTTTGGTGAATAAATGGTGATTGGAATGATTGTCTTTAGTTACTTCAGAGTTATCAATAAATAATGATTGCATCATGTTACACATATATCTTCGGGCCCAAGGCATAGGGCCCAAGCCCAATATCCGTGAATTCACAACCCCTGGCCAGCGGGCCGTGTGCACATTAGAGGCCACTCCATCTTATTTGGGTCACGATGCACGGACACTCCCGACTAAAGCATCCTCGGGATCTCATTTATTCAACCACGGCTGTTACCATAGTAACAGTTGCATGATCCGCGCAATCAGATCAAATAAGGTTAATGCTCTCTGGATGGTTACAACTTGTACATAAACTCCATTATACAGTTGTGCCCCACACTCGGAGCCCAATTAAATGACTTCGAAGGTTACACACCGGTCACAATCATCCCTCGACAAAGATATCAATTCATCCGGACGTTATGCCCAGTCTCGGATTCTCTGCTCAGTCATCATCAACGCCTCCATACGAACACCTATAAAAGGCCTTGTTCACAAGAGGACAGGTACACACTTTTTGCCCTATTAAGTTCTATACTACGTCCATACACATTCTAACTTAAGCATCGGAGGAGGCACGATCGGCCACTCCCTGGCGTGTCCTCTTAATGTGTGCTCTCTTTTGCATATCTCAGAAACAGCCATCCACACGGCGTCATTTTACCTCAGTGTTCACCACACCAAAAACTGTAACAACAGTTTGGCGCCGTATGTGGGAACGACTAGTTCATTCTTGCGAAAGTAAATATTCGTAATCATGGTGAACACAAGGTCAAGAAGCCGCATCCAACATGATGATCAGAGGTGGCCACCTCCCATGCCCCAAACCACTGGGGATAGGGAGCGTATTGCCTCCCTGGAAGCCCAGGTGGCACAACTGATACAACAGAATGAAGAGCTCTGCCAACGGAGGCCAGAATTGTCACATTCCGAGGAGCAAGAAATTCAGCACCAACCTATTGGTGGGCGGAACCACAAGGAAGAAGGCCATAGTTGTCGACAGAACAGTAACAATGGCGACAATAGCCATGTAGAGTGGAATGGAAAGCTCACAACCACTCAGTCAAGCGAAGTGGATAAAGCATTGGCGGAGTTGAAGATGAAGATAGTCGCTGTGGAGAAGAAGGAGAAGCACAAGGCGGCTGTCATAAGCAAACTTTTCATGGGAACGGAGACGCCATTCACTAAATGAGTGGTGGAGTACCCACTACCAAACAAGTTCAAATCGCCCCAAATCTCGAGTTATAATGGAGTCGGTGATCCCACGGAGCATCTAGAGAATTATCGGATGCATCTAGCATTACACGCCACCCCCGACGAGGTTGCGTGCCAAGCATTCCCCACCACACTTTGGGGAAATGCTAGAGAATGATTCCGGAGTCTAACTCCTGGATCAATGGACACTTTTGAGGACTTGGCCCGAGCCTTCCTCACTCACTTCCTCAATTCCGAAGAACGCAAGAAGCCATCCGGCTATCTGCTTTTCTTCGCCATCTATAATGGCATATCTCTCGATGAGCCCGTGGCAAGAAAGATTGCATGCAGATAGCTAGAGAACCTTCAAGAGCTATTGGATAAGGTGGAGGAGTTCATCAATGAATAGGAGACATTGAAAGCTATGAAGCAAGCGCGGAAAGGGCCAAAGAAGCAGGAAGAGAAGAAGAAAAAGGAGAATTCTCGGGAAACTGACCCATCTCCCTCTCTCAAAAAGTTTAGTGACTACAAGTTCACTCCATTGAATGCTAATATTCATGAGGTCCTCATGGAAATAAAAAGCAACCCAGAATTCTGAAGACCTCCAAAGATTCCCTAGGCCCCATCAAACTAGAACTCGGGTAAGTACTATAAGTTCCATAAAGCCAACGGCCATTACACAAAAGGCTGTATAGCGCAGCTCATAGAGAAATTCATCAAGAATGGGAAGTTAGTCCGATTCTTGGGCAAGCAAAGAAGAGAAGTGGCCCCCGAAAGAAGTTACATGCGAGAGGTGAATTATAACTGATCAGTGTCAAATTGTGTATATTTGACCCCTTTAACTTATATTTGTTAGGCCTTTAGCTTTGTTAATTTCTAATTATTTTTGGTGTTTTTAGTGTTTTGAGTTGTGCAGGTCTTTACAACAAAAGTTGGCCACAAGAGAGCAAAAAGACACTAAGTGAAGAATTGGACCCCTGCCAAGTGCGTTCGACC
>VIBQ01000105.1:0-66355 GCA_006937295.1 Carpinus fangiana | reverse complement strand
TTGTTATTCAATGGGTGGCTAAAATCTTCAACTTAGGTTGAAGATGAAGCCTCACCCTTAGTTTATATTTCTTGCTTTTACATTTTATGCTTTATTTTCCGTTATTTAATTCCGTACTCGTCATTTAATTTCTGTGACAAATAATTGAATGGTTGTGTGTTGTTGATACATTGATAGTCATCCTGTGATGTGTTCCAAGCCGGGTGCACAACGAGTTTTTGGTTGTGATTCAATATCCACTGTGATCCAAGGATACAGTGGATGATTTTATCCATAATCAATACTCATTGTAGCTCCTTAACGGTAAACACATTATTCGGTTTGACTTGTGTCAATTACCACAATAGAGTGTGTTGAAGGGTTTAAAGTTTAAATACGGAGAATAAGTATTTAATGTATTAAGTTTATTTTTATTGGGTGAGGTTCGTCTTTAACCTTAGTTATTTTTATCCCTACATTTTCACGTTAATTTTATTTCTGCACTTTTCATTGTTCGAAATCAATTCTCTTTGGGACTAGGTTAAGATACGTTTGATTTTAGAGTTGTATTAGTTTTAATTACAAAACTCCGTTCTCTGTGATTCGATCTCGGTACTTGCGCAACGCTATACGACCTAACGGTTCGTTCTCTTGCGAGTACCTAAATTTGGTACGATCAATAACGACCAGAGAAAACTAGAGAGATATAGAAGCAGAAACCTGGGTAGTTGGGGTCAACATGAGAATCCTCAAAAAGATCGAGGAAGACGGGAAGATCGGGGAAGGTGAGAATGGTACAGAAGAAGATGCATGCCTCCCGCTTGGGAGGAACGCCACCAAACCACCATTCCCGAGATTCACACTATAGTCGACAGATTCACTGAAGGAGGCGAGTCAAACCGAGCAAGAAAAGTTTACGCCCGACAAGAAGGATGGGCACATGAGGTCTACGCACTAGGTAGGCCCATGAAACAGACAATGAAGGATCTGATGATTATTAGATTCTTGGATGAAGACTTTACGGGCATATTGTAGCCCCACACAGACGCCCTAGTGGTCACACTAACCATAGCAAACCACAATCTCCATCGCATACTGGTGGATAATGGGAGCTTGGTAGATGTACTTTACTGGTCTGCGTTCAAGAAGTTCAGCTTGGAATAGGAGAAGATTGTTCCAACCAACTGCCCCCTCATAGGATTAACGGGGGAGCAAGTACAATAGCTTGGGTCAATCAAGCTACTAGTCACAGCTGGCACCCTTCCGAGACAGTCGACTATCATGGTACATTTTCTTTTAGTCGACCAGCCTAAAGCGTACAATGCAATCATAGGGAGGGCTGCATTGAACAAATTTAGGGCTGTTACTTGAACACCCCACCTCAAAATGAAGTTCCCCATGGATCACGAAGTGGGGGAAGTAAGGGGAGATCAACGGGTCGCCCGACAGTGCTACAATATATCACTGAAGGAGAGCCCGAGCATACCGACACATAGCACCTGCAGCAAGGAGGAGAAATAGCAACTAAAGGGCGGTGAATCAGTGGAGGATTTGGAAGAATTCTCTATTGGCAAGCCAAAGAATATTGTCAAAGTCGGATCATAGATAGATCTAGCATGAAAGAAGAAGTTGGTGTCCTTCCTCCGAGCAATAGCGACGTATTCGCATGTAGTCATGAAGATATGCCCAGCATATCACCCTCGGTGATGGTACACAAGCTGAATGCGGATCCTAGTTCTAAACCCCTACAGCAAAGACGAAGGGCATATTCAGTAGAGAAAAGCAAGGTAGCCGCCGAGGAAGTGAAAAAGCTATGCGAGGCAAGCTTTATAAAAGAAATCCAATATACAACGTGGCTCTCAAATGTTGTGCTGGTTAAGAAGTCAAACCGGAAGTGGAGAATGTGCGTCGATTTCACAGACCTCAACAAAGCCTGCCCGAAAGACAACTATCTGCTACCGCGAATAGACTTGCTCATGGATTCAACCTCCAAACACGAGCTCTTGAGCTTCATTGATACATTCTTGGGCTACAATCAGATATCCATGCACGAGTCCGACTAGGAGGAAACGGCCTTCATGACGGACAACGATTTGTATTGCTACAAAGTTATGCCCTTCGGGCTAAAAAATGCAGGGGCAACATATCAGAGATTGGTGAACAAGATGTTCTATGAGCAAATAGGACGGAACATGGACGTATACGTTGATGATATGCTCATCAAAATGGTCCAAGGTAAGGACCACGTAGCAGATCTTTCCGAGATGAAACTCAACCCGTCGAAATGTGCTTTTGGAGTAGCTTCAGGAAAGTTTCTTGGTTTCCTCGTCTCCCAGCAAGGAATTGAAGCCAACCCCGAGAAGGTCAAGGCCATTCTAGAGATGTAGGCTCCCCAGAATACCAAGCAACTCCAGTAGTTGACGAGAAGAATAGCGGCGCTAAACCGGTTCATCTCCTGGTCAACTGACAAATGCCTCCCCGTTCTTCAAGATCCTAAAGAAGGCTTTTTCATGGAGTTTTGAGTGTGAGAAAGCATTCCAGGAACTAAAAACATACCTGGCTAGTCCTCCACTACTAAGCCAACCAGTGGAAGGGGGGAACCTTTGTATCTATATTTGGCAGTGTCATCCACAACTGTTAGTTTAGCCCTAATCCTAGAGGACCAAGGAACACAAAGGCCAGTCTACTTCACAAGCAAAGCATTACATGGAGCCAAAGAACGCTACCCAAGAATCGAAAAGTTAGCCTTCGCTCTAATCACCTCCGCCCAGAGATTGAGACCATACTTCCAAGCTCACATCATCAAGGTCCTCACTAAATGCCCGTTGAGAAAGATCCTCCAAAAGCCCGACTTTTTGGGCAGATTAGTTAACTAGGCCATTGAACTCGGGGAGTTCAACATTGAGTTTCACCCAAGAAAGTCAATCAAAGGCCAAGCTATTGTTCACTTCATAGCCAAATTCAGTAATGTACCCAAAGAAGAAAAGGAGTCCCCAGAGAAAGCATGGACGGCATATGTAGATGGATCCTCAACAAGAAAGTACAATGGAGCATGAGTCCTTCTCGAAGGGCCTGATGGGGAGAAATGCAAAGCAGCAATACAGTTCCAATTCACCACCACGAACAACGAGGCTAAGTATGAGGCCATGATCGCCGGGATGAACTTAGCCCGAGAAATGGGGGTGCGAAACTTAGAAATTAAAAGCGACTCTCAGGTTGTGGTTGGACACGTTAAAGGAGAGTATAAGACCCACAGAGAAAAGATGAAGAGGTATTTGGAAAAGGTGAAAGAAATCATGGAGTCATTTGACAAAGTGATTTTCACCAAAATTCCTCAAGAAGAGAACTCAGCAGCAGATGCACTCGCTCGAATCACTTCTACAACTAAGGAAGAGGCGGCAACATCAGGCCGACCGGTGCAGGAGTTGGCTACACCTTCCATTGGTCGAACTGATCAGGTAGCCTACATAGAAGGGGAGCAAGGCGATCCATAATGGGGACAAGATATCCTGTAGTTCCTTAGGATGGGGAATCTGCCTGGCTACAATAAGCTAAACAAAAAAAATCAGAATACAATCGGCACAATACACGTTGGTCGACGGGATCTTATATAGGATGATGATGTAGATCAGGACAACATCTTATTTTTTTAGTATTTTATTTGAATTAGGTTTATTTGTTAGTCTTTTATTCTATCTTATCTTTAAAGTCTTTTATTTGAATTAGGTTTATTTGTTAGTCTTTTAGTTGGTTTAGTTTTCTTTCGTAGACTTCTAAACTGACTTTATGTCATTGTTATCTTAGGACTAGGAGTCTTGGGGCTATAAATAAATGCTTAGAGCCCTAAGAATGGGGTAGTTGATTATTATTATTGAGTTTGTTTAATAAGAATACTTAGAGTTGAGTTTCTTGGTTATTTTCCTTCAGGCTTTAGATAGTATCTTTTGCTTANAGACTAACAAATAAACCTAATTCAAATAAAAGACTTTAAAGATAAGATAGAATAAAAGACTAACAAATAAACCTAATTCAAATAAAATACTAAAAAAATAAGATGTTGTCCTGATCTACATCAGATAGGCTACACATTACCCTTGCTCAAATGTTTGTCAAAAGATGAAGCCGCCTATGTACTCAAAGAGATCCATGAGGGAGTATGTGGCAGTCACACGAGGGGTAGAATGCTGGCACACAAGGCGATCCGAGCAGGGTACTACTGGCCAGAAATGAACAAGGATTCAAGCGAAGTCGTTAAACGCTGCAACAAATGTCAAAGGTTTGGCTAGACAATAACCAGTCCACCCGAGATACTAAGCTCTATTTCATCACCATGGCCTTTTGCACAGTGGAGGGTCGACCTGGATCAAAGAGATCCATGAGGGAGTATGCGGCAGTCACACGGGGGGTAGAATGCTAGCACACAAGGCGATCCGAGTAGGGTACTACTGGCCTGAAATGAGCAAGGATTCAAGCGAAGTCGTCAAACACTGCGACAAATGTCAAAGCTTTGGCCATATAATAACTAGTCCACCCGAGATACTAAGCTCTATTTCATCACCATGGCCTTTCGAACAGTGGGGGGTCAACCTAGTAGGGCCAATGCCAGCGGGAAAAGGAGGCTGTAGATTTGTGGTGGTTGTTGTAGACTACTTCACCAAATGGGCAGAAGCGAGGGCACTAGCTACCATCACCATGGGGAACATAAGGAACTTTCTGTGAAAATTCGTAATATGTCGGTATGGCATACCACACACCTTTGTCACAGATAACGGAAAGCAATTCGACTACGAGCCATTTTGGAAGTGTTGTGCTAAACTCCACATCTGGAACTACTTCTCATCCCCGGGACACCCCCAAGCAAACGATCAGGTTGAGGCAACAAACAAGACCCTGATGAAGACTCTAAAGAAGAAGCTTGAGGACAAAAAGGGAGCTTGGGTGGATTACTTGCCAGAAGTCTTATGGTCCTACAGGACGACAATCTGAACGCCGATTGGAGAAACCCCTTTCTCCTAAGCTTTCGAATCAAGAGCATTTATTCTCGTCGAAGTGGGCTTGATAAGCTTCCGAGTAAAGCACTTTAACCCGAAAGTAAATGACGAGGGCATTCGCGTAAGCCTCAATCTACTGTCCGAAAAAAGANTTATCTTCGTTCTAACCCTGCATCAGTTGGTATCAGAGCCTGATGAAGACTCTAAAGAAGAAGCTTGAGGACAAAAAGGGAGCTTGGGTGGATTACTTGCCAGAAGTCTTATGGTCCTACAGGACGACAATCTGAACGCCGATTGGAGAAACCCCTTTCTCCTAAGCTTTCGAATCAAGAGCATTTATTCTCGTCGAAGTGGGCTTGATAAGCTTCCGAGTAAAGCACTTTAACCCGAAAGTAAATGACGAGGGCATTCGCGTAAGCCTCAATCTACTGTCCGAAAAAAGAGAAGACACCCAGACGACAATGGCAGCCTATCAGCAGAGAATAGTCAGATACTTCAACAAAATGGTCAAACCTCGGCAACTCAAGGTCGGAGATTGGGTACTCAGAAAAGTCAGCATAGCAACCCAAGATCCGGCAGAGGGAAAATTGGGACTCATATGGGAAGGACATTACAAGGTCATCCAAAGTCAAAGGCAAAGAGTTTACCACATACAGGACACCAACGGAAGGATACTGCCGAGACCATGGAATGCCGAGCACCTTAATAGATATTTCCCCTAACCTTTGTCTGTTAATTCAATTACTCTCATTTAATTATTAATTGTACCCTCCACATCTTAGAACATTTATGAATAAAACGCTTACTTGAGCATCGGAGGACCCTTGGTCAAAACAACCACTGGGCGTAATAATGACTCTCTTTGTCTCATGACATGATGCAGAATAAAAGTAAACACCAACCGACATGAGCAAGCCTTACCATTGGGAAACATCACCTCGAAATCCCAACTCTCAGCGTAAGCAAGCCTCATTGTCGGACTTGGGGACAACTCTCGGCAATTCAACTCATGGAGAGGGAGAAAACCCTTCAAAAAGAAATCATCTACCCGACTCTCGGTAGATCAACTCACGGAGAGGGAGAAACCCTTCAAAAAAAAAAATTCATCTACCCGACTCTCGGTAGATCTACTCACGAAGAGGGATAAAACCCTTGAAAAAAAAAATATAACTCCAAATCCCTAAGGCCACTCCGAGAAGCGACCTTCTGAAGACATCGAGGGAAGCATGCCAAACAACTCACAGATTTCAGAAAATAAGCAAAGGTAAATCATTGACTTTTTCATTTCAATATTGGGATAAACTATTACAACTGACTATAGGAAATTGCCTACCTACTTCATTACAAAGAACATATATGACAACGAAATTCCAAGTACAAAACTCCATCAACTACTTCAACATGCATCGCCAAAGAACAACACCTTCCTGAGACTACCATGATCAGATTCGATCTGGTACTCAACGCTCAACTAGTGAAGTTGTACAGACATTCACATATGGACTTTCACTCGGGAATATGCATTTGAGACTCAACTCAAATGCCCCTCTCGGGAAGCTCCACCCGATGAGCCATCTTTTGCTAGAGCCCGAGACTTCTAAAGTCGGCACTTCCTTCGAAGCCATCGAAATTCCTTCTCGCCCTCCAAGTAAAGTCGGATGCTAGAGTATACACCAACAGCTTTCTTCTGTTGATTCTTATGAATGCTAACCAGGTATGCCTCCAAGTCAACAATTCGATGATCTCGCAACTCCAATTGTCGGTCTTTCAGCGTCAGTTGATGATCCTTCATCTCAAGGTCATCCATCATCTTTGATAACTGGTTCGTGCGCTCTGCGAGAGTGCGCTCGCAAGCCTCCATCAGCAATCGTAATCCGACGACCTCAGAACCAGTGCCACAGGGAACACGTGAACTGAACTCATTTGACGGCAAACCTACAGTGCCACCAGCCTTCCCAGCAAGGCAGACGGCGAAAATAGTAGATGGCTCAGTCTCATTAAAGCTCTCATAGAGAATGAGAAGTTGTGAGAAGTTAAAGACACAAAGCAGTATTTATAAAGAAGGAAAGCATGGGAAATAGGAATTCACATTAATTGCGAGAAGACAAACCGTGAAGATTCGCCTGGAGAAACCAACTGGCATCATATCGAAGGGTTCCACATGTCCTACCTTCGAGCAGCGCGCCTCATCATAATAATGATCCTAGAATCCTGAAACGACAGAAGATCAAAGATTCAGAAGCAGTGCTTCAGATCCTTGGCCACGGGGGGTAGTATTATATAGTCAACATCAAGATTCCAAAGTAACACGGGAATAGAAAAGTAAAATTCCCAAGCAAAATCAAAGTGTTCAGAAAATCCATATCAGAGATCATTGTTTTATATACAGACAAAAAAAATGTAAAACTTCTTCCTACAAAGAAGGACCAGCAGCAACATCTTCATTTTCATCATCTGAGGGATCAATCTCGGGTCCATCAAGCCCAGAGGGTAAGGCGGGTGTCGGCTGAAACCCATGACGGTTGACTTCTGGAGCATCTAGAATTAACTCCCAACCGGAATCCACCATCTCATCAATAGCAGCTTCAGAAGGGCTCAAGAAATTTGATTCCACCGTAGCAAGATCAATGTTAAAGCATGCCCGGTTGACATACAAGTGCCAGTAGTTCTCGAAGCTCCAATGGAATCCATGGGACTACAACAAATCTCGAAGCCAAGGAATGAAGGATAATTGGGCAAGATAGCGCACAGCCTTGGCTTTCCAGTAATGGTACCCTTGACGGTAGCAATCACACCGATTCTTTGAGCTCGTAAGATCCACCATGAGCTTCTCTCAAGCATCCTCAGATGCCGACAGCTGAGCCTCAAGCGTCTCACAGAGCTTTTGGAACCCTTCCTTGGAAATGCGAACTTGACACAGCTCTTCCCCGACTTTGGCTGACTCCACAGTCTACTTGAAATACCTGGAGTCCGCCTCTTCCATATGTTTGGCCAACTCCCTGCTCTTTTGCTCTGCGACCTCCACTCAGTTCAGAAGTTGAATGTTTGTCAACTTGAGATCAGTGCACTCCCTTTGACTCTCGAGAAACTCATCTTCTTTCACCGCCAGCAAACGACGCAACTACTCTACATCTGGAGATCCTCCAGAACTAGAAGCACCCTCTCAGTTGCTTAGCTTCCTGACCAACTCCCACAGCTCCGATTTTTCATCGGGATACTCTCGCATCCCTTCCTGGTATTCCTTATACCAACTTGCCATGAGAGTAGAAAACTGCAAATGAAAAATGAGATGTCAAAGACATTCGGAATAATTAGAAAAGTGGAATGCAAACACTTAACTTACCATATGCTGATAGTGCATCAACTTGTCCACAAACAACTTGGGGGGTGAGCCTACCCTCTCCCCGAGTGTAGTCCACCGGAAGCAGTCGGGTAACCACATGAAGGGGATTCCCACTTAGGCCATCCCCCAAGGACCGAATCATCAGAGAGTTCTTCTCAAACTCGCCCCAGCGAGGCTGGCTTCAATACACAGGAATCTGCTCGGATGGTCTGCTTGAAACCTATGGCCCTTTATCCCTTGGGGTTGAAGGATTCCCGGTCCCATTGCCACTCGCATTCGGTTCTTGCTGGGCGTCTAAGGGAACCACATCTAAAGCAATCGCCCTGTCCGAAGGTCGAACATCTCCCGAGTCACCGGGAAGCCTATAGGAAGCTGGAATGGAATCAGAACGGACGAAAGCAATAGTTTGCAACAATTCCTTCGCCTTGCCAGCTCGCCCTTTCTTTGTCGGAGGCTTCGAGGCAGAAGCGTCCTCACCAGATTTTCTTTTTGGCCCCGACAAACCCTTTCCGGCCACCAGAGCCGACGAGGAGCCCTGAGCCTTCGATTTAAGTGAAGGGCCAGTTGCAACAACTACCAGAATGGGTTGAGAATTCGCCGCCGCCTTACTCGAAGCGCCAATGTTCTTATGGACCCGAGACTTCTTACTCGAGGGCCGAGCAGGTGAACTAGAGCCCTCCTTTTCGGAAGACAAAAAAATCTTCTTTGGATTCCTTTGGCGATCCCACATCACTTTATCGACGAGTATTTGGTAACCCAACTGCTACCGAAGAGCGGAGTTAGTCACAATGCTCCCAAAAAGCATCTGCTCTACATTCTCGGGGTGTTGGGAAAACTACAGGATATCGTGAACCTGGGCGTGCTGCTCTGAACTCAGTTTGGGGCATTCCTTCCTTGCATATGAAAAAATATATATCAGTAGAAGTGCGGGTAAAAGTAACTCTATGAATCAGTAACAATAGATACTTACAGCTCTCTCAGGTGATACCCCATTCCCGAGGAACATAATGCTTCAAAGGACGAGCCTCAGAATCAGTCGCTTCCCAATTCCCAAAAATATAGAAGAACTGTTCCGCCTAGTACTTGTTGTTAGAGTATGTGCTCCCAAGTTTGATGAATTGGTTCTTCCCGCGAACCATGAAGGTCACCATCTCGGAGTTGGGGTATGCGTGGGGTCCATAAATATTCAAAAAATCCAGGATCGACATGGTCTCACCCGGAACACTATAGGCCACAGTAAAACGGTTGAGAAGAAGTACCTCCAACAGGTTGGGCATTAGTTGCCCAGGCGCGATCCCCAAGGAGGAAAGCAACTCCCGGACAATGGGAGGAAACGACAGACGAACGCCGGCTAGAAACATACTCTCATAAATGCATATATCTCCAGGCCCATCTATCATCCCAATGGATTTGTTCGGGGAATGCAGGGAGATGGAAGCAGGAGTGTCATAGTTGTGACGGAGCACTTTTTCATCAACCACCGTGAAACAAGACCTCTGCCGGCGAGGATACTCCAAACGCAATATAGAAGGAGTAGCATCGCTCGCCGGACGAGCCCTAGCATATGAACTGCTTGAAAGATGGGTCAGAGAAACCTCTGGCGAGTGGTTAGAAGCATCACCCACGAGAGAGCAAGGAATTGGAATGGAAGAAGACATGGTCACGGAAGCGGTGAAGGAATGTGGTAATTTACGATAAGGTTCAAACTGATAGAGAATGAAGAAGATGATCGGAGAAGCCACATAACTCAACCTTTATAGAAGAAAAGATCTCGGGAAACCACCAAGACATTTAATGCGGAGATATCATGAGCCCTCAAATCACGCCTGAAATGAAAAGACTCGAGCCATCAGTCCACCCAACAGACGCCATCGAAGACGCCACACCTAGACTGACACCTGTCTCTATGCCTTTGAGGGTCGCAGACTGACCATATTTTGTTGAACACGTGGGCTAGCAACGACGCATTTATACAGACCACGATAAAACATTTAAAGAAGATCGTGGCTTAGTGGCAGAGTATCTCAGATTACGCAGGAACTTGTTTTCCATAAATAGGCAAAGCACCAGATCCTACAGCTAGCAAATCTGAGCATGGCCAAAGATACAGACGGTTCGTTTCCAAGGAAAAAGACAACTTTAAAATTCTCTTCTCCCAAAGTCTCGACAGAAGGAATTCTGGAGGTAACTTTTACACATATATCTTCTGGCCCAAGGCATAGGGCCCAAGCCTAATATCCATGAACTTGCAACCCATGGCCAATGGGCCGTGTTCACATTAGAGGCCACTCCATCCTATTTGGGCTACGATGCACAGGCGCTCCCGACCAGAGCATCCTTGGGATCTCATTTATTCAACCATGGCCGTTACCACAGTAACAGTTGCATGATTCGTGCAATCAGATCAAATAAGATTAATGCTCTCCGGACGATTACAACTTGCACATAAACGCCATTATACAATTGCGCCCCACACCCGGAGGCCAATTAAATGACATCGACGGTTACACACCGGTCATAATCATCCCTCGACAAAGATATCAATTCATCCGAATGTTACACCCAATCCCGGATTCTCCGCTCAGTCGTCATCAATGCCTCCATACAAACACCTATAAAAGTCCTCGTTCACAAGAGGACAAGTACACACTTTTTGCCCAATTAAGTTCTATACTACGCCCATACACATTCTAACTTGATCATCGGAGGAGGCACGACAGGCCACCCCTCGGCGCGTCCTCTTAACGTGTGCTCTCTTTTGCAGATCTTAGAAACAGCCATCCACACGGCATCGTTTCACCTCAGTGTTCACCACACCGGAAACTGTAACAACACATCATAATATGGTTAATTATATGGATTAGTCTACAATTATGCAGGTTTGAAGCAACAAGGTGAATCCGCAGTTTGGAGAAAAGTTTAATGAGGAAATTGCATCAGGAGAAGCATCAATACGAGTATCTACCAAGCATCAATATGATTGATAAAAATGTTTTTTATTTTTGTATATTATTTTTTACAAAAACACATAGCTTTGTATTTATAAAACAATGTTTAACTAAATCATAACGTCGCGTTTAACAACTTTTGTTTAAGGAAAATGCTAGGGGTTCTCCCCCTGGTGTTCTCCTAGTCTTACGTAGAATATGATTTAAGAAAAAATAAAATTGTAGTGGCCTTCACCACCAGTTTTTTTAGGCATTAGCACCAAAATTGAGGTATTAATACTAAATTTAGGATGATCAAATCCATTTTGGGTAATACCATCCCTAAAGGGTTAACCTTTCACCCTTATGTTTTAGTTTTGAATAAAAAAACAAGTTTTAAAGCATTAGAACCTAAATATTAACTCATAAAAAATTAATCTGCTGACAAAAAAATGGTGCTACAATTTTATTTTTTCTTAAATCGTGTTCTACGTAAGACTGGGAGAACACTAGGGGAAGAACCCCTAGCAAACCCCTTTTTGAAAACTTAAAAGATTGCACAATTTTAAAAGATTAAAATGTTCAGTTCTGCCCAAAAAAAAAAAGTTGTATTAAAAAAAAAATCAACTTTTTCAATTTGACATTTTTAAATGGGGTTTGCTAGGGGTTCTCCCCGTAATGTTCTCCTGGCGTTCTCCCAGTCTTACGTAGAACATAATTTAAGAAAAAATAAAAGTGTAGTACCGTTTTTTTGCCAACAGATTAATTTTTATTAGTTAACAGTCAAGTCCTAATGCTTTAAAACTTATTTTTGGATTCAAAACTAAAACTTAATGGTGGAATGTTAACCCTTTAGGGATGGTATCACTCAAAATGGATTTGATCATCCTAAATTCGGTGCTAATGCCTCAATTTTGGTGCTAATGCCACAAATTTGATGATAATGCCTCAAATTTGGTGCTAATGCCTAAAAAACCAGTGGTGGAGGCCACTACAATTTTTTTTTTTTTTCTTAAATCATGTTTTACGTAAAATTGGGAGAACGTTGGGAGAACGTTAGGAGAACACTACGGGAAGAACCCCTAGCATTTTCCTTCAAAAAAGTACCTTTTATACGTTTAATTTCGGAGAACCTGATTGCATCACGATTATTTATAATGATAATTGCAAGATTATATATGTCCTAATTTTACTTAATAAAGAAAATTAACATGTAATTAATTCATAAATTTATTTACTAATCTTTTTATTTTTATGACTTAATTAGAATAAGATAGTAAATTTGGAAAAACTTTTATTAAAAATAAATTTATGCAACATTTGCCCTATTTTTATATATTATTTTCCTTGGTTATATATTCATGATCGAAAAGAAGCTTTTCACTTTGGGGTGTTTGGAAGAAATGGAGATCACATTTCGTGTCACTTTCTCTCACGGTTTCGTGAACGAATCACTCACTTTATCCCACAATTTCGTGTGAACGAATCACTTTCCACGATTGATTTAAATTGCTTAAGTTCATGAAATCTCAAGCATGCTTAAGTTTCAAATTAGGGCCAAAGAAAGGTGTTGAGGAACATTCCTCATTTGGTGAGTTCCAATGAGGCTTTGGCGTAGCACGACCTTTTAAATGTGCCTAAACACATTATGGAAATGAACAACTCATATTAAGTCCTTGAGTTCTTTGAGTAATTTTTTGTCTCTTTTATTTTGAATTCTCTGTAGGATGGATACCTTGTGTTCAAGAAGATGAGAGACTAAGACATAGAATCCAGAAGTTACCAATGTTAAGTTTCTAAAGGGAAATACTTTGATAGGCAATCGTGCTTAAAAGTGTTATGGCAATTAGAATACTTGTTTATCATGTAATAAGGAAAATTACAGTCATATAAAAGAATAATTGCATAAAATATCATACTTTCGTGTCGTGAATTTCTTTTATTGACTCTTGTATGGATTGAATTTGGTTTAACAATTACATTGTAACATAATGCAAGGTTTTATGTTTACAATTGGAAGTTGTTGGGATCTATGGGATCTATGGGTTAATTTTAATTTGACTGTAATAATGTTTTATATATATTCCACAATTTTTTATAAATTTAATTTCTATTTTGGTTTGTTAGTTATTGAAATTGTTACTTGGAGTGGAATATTAAGTTTAAGGTCTATTTAAAATTGTTCTACAATCCCAATTTTAAAAGTTGACATAAAGTAGAGTATTCACAATATTGCGAATGAGAAAATTCTCTATGTTATGGCTTGTTATGGTAGATGATATTGAAATATATCTCTACCAAGGAAGAGAATAGAAGGTGATAGAGTTTTTTAAACTCTTGAATTTTATTATTTTTGGTATTTAAAGGAAAAGCAGATCAACTATAACACTAAAAGGACACTAAAGGTGCTAACAAAGGGTTTTTGAGATTCTTGACATATATTTTCCACACTTCTTGCCTAAATGGTTAGAGATATCCTATCTCTTTGTAATGAATATATAAGGTTTATATATCTATATCTTCTAAATCATAAGGTTGTGGCATTGAATTCTTTCACCTACCGAAGGCCATGAATCCAGTGGGCACCAAAGGCCCTCAACTTAACTGTTTATAGCTAAAAAGTTTTAGGACACTAATATATAAATATAATTGGGCTACAGCTTTTTTTTCCCCACTCCAGTCTTTCATGGATTGGAGAATATCCAGTTCATGGTTAAGATTTTTCTAGAGAAATCCTAAGACTACAAATGAGTCACATTAGCATGTTCTAACAAATATATATATATATATGCATAATTTTCAAGTTAATTTATCACTAACAGAAGGAGTTAAAAAAAAAAATGCAGAATGGGTTGACGTTGAGTGGCCAAGCCACCCATGGCCGAACCACCCTCATTGCCAATGGGGGTGGTTTGGCCACCCCCAGATCTCAGGTCTAGGGTGGCTGAGTCACCCTATCAGCTACGGGGGTGGTTTGGCCACCTCTAGACCGGTTCATTCTGCAAATTTTATTTATTTTTTTAAAAAAAAAAAATTAAAAAAACACCTTCCTGGTTGGTCTAGGGTGATTGAACCATCCATGCCACCTCAACCTCACTCCATTATTTTTTCAAAGAAAAAAAAAAAAAAAAAAAAAAAAAACTCGCTCCATTATGCAAATTTTTTTTTTTTTTTACCTTCCGTTAGTCTCTAGATAAAACTTGAATAATTTTTTTATTATTAGCTATGAATGATGTGGCTCATTTGTGACCTTAAAATTTCTTAGGCCTTGTTTGATAAACGGGTTTGGGGTTGTGTTTGCACTGTGCAGTAAAAATACAATTTTACCCTCAACCTATAACAGACGTTTTCTCCCGGACGAAGTGGTGGCCGACATCCTCCAGAGACTCCTCGTGAAATCTCTACTCCGATTTAGGTGTGTTTCCGAATCATGGAACTCTCTCACCACATCTCCTACCTTCATCGATTCCCATCTCAATCAATCGATTCCGAACAGCACTCCCCCACCCCACCCATTCCCCTAAATCACAACAATCATTCCAAAAATAAGCCCAATTGCCACAATGTTTTTCAACCCAAGATTCAGGTTTGAAAGTCTGAAAGAAAACCCAATATTCAGGTTTTTTGAAAAGAAAATTCAAGCATATCTTAAGACTTCTTTTCAGAAGTAGCTTCGAAAACCCACTACGGAACCGTCGCAGGGTGTCGGATTTCGACTTTCTGAGAATGACCCGAAAGCAAAGAAGGCGAATTTGGGCGAATTTCGATGAGGGTGTTAACGAAAACTTTGAAAATAGCAACTGGGACAAAGATACTGCTTGAGGACTCTGCAAACAAAGTAGATTGACACGGGGTTGGGCGGTGATGGGAAGTCGGATGATCCACAACTCGATCCGGTGCTGGAGCCTCACGCGCCTCAAGTTGCGTGGCTGCCGATAGCTCACCGGCCAAGGAGTCGCCGAGTTCACTAAGAATTGCAAGGGCTAAAGAATCTCTCAGCTGGCTCATGCATGTTTAGTGTGGGTGCCATGAACACCATCCTCGACCATTGCACACCGCTCGAGGAACCCTCCGTGAAGCGGCTCAGAGGGCTCAACGATTCCGCCGATCCGATCGGCCCCGGCACAGCGGGTTCTTTGCTCAAATCTGTCTACTTGAAGGAGCTCATCAACGGCCAGTGCTTCAAACCCCTTATAGTCGGTTCCATGGAGATGAAAGAGAAGGCCATCGTTGCGATCTCGAGGATTTCGATGGTCAACAGTAGCAAACCCGTGCTGGTGGGAGAAGCATAAAACATAGAATAGCCTCTTGTTGGGGTATTTCGGTAATTTAATAAGAAAAAGACAAAAAAATATACAGTAAAAACACAAACAGTAGAAACACAACCGGTTTATCAAACACCCCCTTAGCCATAATCTGGATATTTTTCGGACCATGAATGACCGGAGAGGATCAGTTTCCTTTAGACTGAGGAGTTGGGCATATGCTTCTTGACGTGGTCCTGCAGAAACAGCGGATAATTTCTCACCAGTGAATAAACCCTCACAAAAACCCCGATCCTCTCTCTCTCTCTTACTGATCTGACTCCATGGCAGCCCTGAAGCTCCTTCTCTCCCAAGCTCGCCGCCATTGCCTCCCCAAACCCCCATTTCCACCATTCCCCCATCGATCCCTATCCTCGTCACCGAATACTAAGCCCAACCCTGACCCTGACTCGGAAGAGCCAGCAAGACCCTCCCAACCCGTACCCATCCAAACGGTATCCTACTCTGTGAAACCCAAAGATCCCTCCACCCCAGACCAACAGCAAGACCCTCCTCAATCGCCATTGCCATCGCCACCGCCTCGCCGCGAACTTCGCAGCGAGCAGCAAGAAACGCGGCCGGTTTGGACCCGCGAGGACATCCGGTACGTCAAGGACGTGGCCGCGATATCCCCAGTGTCGTACCCCTCTCGTGTGGCTCCTCTTCCGGAGGACAGGGCCTCCGGAGAAAGGGAAGAGGCGAAGGAGGCAAAAGAGGAGAGCGAAGAGATGGAGAGGGAGAGGAAGAGAATCGAGGCTGATGCTCGGACGAGGAGGGTGTTTAGGGTTTCGGAGGAACAGAACGTAGCGGTACCTTTTCCGATGCTGATCAAGAAGAAAGAGAGGATAGAGAAGCCCGCTCCACTTGATCTGATGGAGGGCATTCGCCAAGTCAAGGTCAGTGTAGAAGCTCAAGCTTCTAAACTTTTTGTTTTGTTTTGTTTCTGAGAAAATATTGTAGGACATTTAAGGAACTTGAAGTCTTTGGAGAAAAATTAGGAAAACTTAAGAATGTAGTAAAGGTCATTGCTAAAATCTTTGTGATATTTCTAGTCATTTTTCAGGCTAATGCCAAGAGAAATTTCGACGAAACTATTGAAGCACATGTAAGATTGGGTATTAAGAAAGAGCGAACGGATCAGGTACGTGCGCTAGGTCATATGCTCGCTTATTTCAGGCGTTATCTTATTTGTGTGGGGTTTGAATGGCTTGAATTGAAACTATTTGTGGGACTGAATTGTTGATGGTTGGTATTGTATGTGGGTTTGAGCAGCTTTAATATAACTGCTAGATATTGAGTTGATTCCATGTTTTGGCCATTAGATATTATTGCGTGGTCTAAACCTATGTCTCTGGATTGCTGGTACTCAGTTAATTTTGGAGTGGCTCATATTATATCAACAAATTTTCTATAGTGGGCATATACAGGGCATGTTAGTCTTTTCTAAAGAGGCTGTAGTTTTTACCAATATTTTTGGATTCTGTGATCTTTTATATTTCATTCATCATGCCAATTTCATGTCAAAAAGGATCCTGAAAGACACATCACTGTTGGTCTTCTTGATTTTTGGTGCTTACATTTTTCTTGGCATTACTGTGTTCACTTTTGAATATATTCCTCAAAGATTCAACTTACCACTATCTCAATTGAAGTGCAGATAGTACACGGTAGCCTGGTTCTGCCTCATGGTGTTGCGAAGGTATTATCTAAACTTGTGCTAAATGAACATGGTTGCTATATTATGTGCTGTATTGTATTTTGTTTGTTGCATAACCATTTTCATTTTTTCAGGTTGTCAGGGTGGCCTTCTTTGCTGAAGGGGCAGATGCAGATGAAGCTAGAGCTGCAGGCGCTGATATTGTTGGTGGTGTTGAACTTATTGAAGAAATTGCAAGTAATGAACTAATCTTGTTGCTGCTATGTCAATAAGTTTCACTACTGTAATGTAAAAGTTTACATCATCACTTGTTTTAGTTGTTCCTGGCTGTACTTTCAAACTTGTTACTTATGTTGCTTTCATTCTCCATGCTGTCATTCCTTTTATGCTTATTGCTCTCTCTCTCTCCTGCTCTAGTTATTATGCTTGCTTGCATAACTATTCACTTTTTTCCCCTTATTAAAGGATAACTATCTCCCTGAAGTGCCACGTGTGCTGAAGCAAAATTAAATACTGTTTCACTTGACCCCCTTGTTTGGTATTGCAGTATTGTGTTTACAACCTACCTATATGCTTTAATCTGCTATCAATTTCTGATTTTGATTCATATATCTGATCTTGTAATTTGCAGGCAGTCATAAGTTTAATGTTGACAAGTGTTTCGCAACTCCTAAATTGGTGCTGCGTCTAAATAAGGTTCTGAAAAAATTCTTGGTTTTGTAACTTGTTATTTTTCAAATAAATGGATCTTTTATTCAAAAGGGTTCTTTTTACGGTTCACAGATAGCAAGCTTTCTTAAAGAACGTCATCTATTGCCAGACCGTAAAGTAAGTTTATTATTTTCTGGTTTTCTCAGTCAATGCACAAATCTGTAAATGACTTGTACTGACTCTTTCTTTGTTTCTACTAATATGTTGTATAGAGTGGTACTGTCACTAGTGATGTTTCTGGGGCAATAAAAGCAGCAAGACTAGGTCGCATTCACTTCAAAATGGACAAAACATCTATCGTGCATGTGGGACTTGGAAAGGTGCCATATTTTCTTGATCCATGGCATAAGGTTTCGTTTCAATAGGATGCTATTTTAAGGGACTTTATCCTTCTCATCTGGTTACAATGTGCCTACAGGCCAGTTTTACAGAGGAGTCTCTACGTGAAAATATTGGTGCATTTATGAATGCTCTTTTGCTTGCAAAGCCTCCAAACTTAAAGAAGGGTAAGTGTCTTATTGTTGAATATGTCTGCTAATTTGTTTCTAATGGGCTAAAGGTCAATTTAGGTGACACTGATTGCACATGGTAGCTTATTCGGTCGCACATATTAGGGCAGATGGACCATCTGGCTAACGTTCTCAAGCTATTTAGGCCCTTGTTTCAATTTTCTCACTTGTGGTGCTACTTTTCTGTCTGGCATTCGCAATTTTCTGGGCTATCACTCGGAAGGCATCATATTCATGGATTGGTCAAGATGTTCTTGTAAGTTTCATGCAGTATAACAGTTTTTAGCTTTTAACTTTCTCTCTTCTCTCTCTTCCACTAACCGCCTGAGCTTGCGGCGCGTGGAAGTGCGTGGGGGTTGTGGGCTTTGTGTTTGAGGTTGGTCTGGTTTGTGATGGCTGGATTGTGGAAGTGGACGATGGAATCAAAAGAGTTTTGAGCTGGTGATCAAAGGAGGGAATACTGGGGTGAGGTTTTTTGAAAGAAACAGCAAGAGCAACAGGTCTATTTTTCTGCAAAGAGCCGAGGTAGCGTGGTTGGACAGCGTTGTGGAGGAACTATTAGCGGTGACGACTTCCGAAGTGTTTTGGGATCAATCTAGAGCGGGCTACCCCAGGGTCATTGCGCAGAAATGCTCGAACCGGCATGGGAAGTTTCTAACGATTGAGGAATTTGATGGTAGAAGAAGGTGCGGCTCGGTAATGATCCCGGAGGGTCGTTATGGTCAAGGTTGGGATCGTCTGAAGATAGAAGTGAGTAGAGCCAACTCTTCTCTTAGAGTAGTGCGAGAAACACGGGAGTGTAGGAAGGTGACGGAGGGAAGAAGCTACGCTGAGGTGGCGGGGCGGACAAAGAATCAGGTCGACTGTTTTAAGGACGCTGCGATCGTGTTGGAAGCCCAAGCTGGTGGGTCTGACGTTGGTACTCTGAAAAGCTTGAACAAAACTTTTCCGGTGAAGTCGGTGGATGGGCCTAAGGCTGAGTCGAAGAAAGAAAAGCAAGTTTCAGAGGTGGGGGAAGAGAATTTCACAGCGGTAGGAGAGGAAAGAGACGTCGGTGCTCCGACGTGCAGGAGTTCACTTTCGGCGAGTATGTTCATTCCCAAGACTCTGCCATATCCCGCGAATTCCGGCTTGTTGAGAGGACATAAGGAGTCAGAAGGGGATGGGGTTGTGTACTTGGGCATAAGATCGGAACTATAGGCATTAAAGAACTTTCTGACTACGCTTAAGGGAGAAGTGGTTTCGGGTATCAAGAGAGTTGAGGCGGTGTTAGGTTTGTGGGAGTGTAGTGGACTTGACATGGGCTCGGGGGACGGATGCAGATTGGGCCATGATAAGGACGCGGACGCGGGCTGTAATTTAATGAAGCCCAGAAGAAAAAACAGAAAGAAGAAAAAGAAGAACAAGAATCGTCCCTTGGGGCCCAAGCCCAAGCCCGGTTTTTCACTGGTAAGTGACGTCCAGACTCTTGAGCTCACGTGACAAACCGTGGAGATGCGGTCGTTTCAGGTGGGGGAGACCTCCGAGGCAGGGGCCGCGTCAGTAGAGGTTGCGACTGGGTCGTTGCAGTCGTTGCCGTCGATTCTGGGCAAGTATGAATGGGTTCACAAAGTGGGTCAGTCAGAAGTGGAAGAGATCGAACTGGGTTCGTCTTCGACGGGGGACTGCGAATCGGAGTTGGGTATGGGTTTTGCTGCCCAGGGTCTGTATGAGGTGGGTTCCTCTTCTCAGATGGCACCGACGGTGGAGTCTGGGCATCTCGGTCAGTTAGGCGAGCCTGGAGCCTCGAAGGAGCTTACGGTTTCGAAGTCTGGAGTTCACGGGGACCCCCGATGTGCGTCAGGAGGGTTAGAGTTATCCACAGAAACATCTCAGAGTCTGAAGGGTGGTGAAGTTTTGGTGATGGCTACTCATCAGGAAGCACAGGTTAGTAGGTTGGTATCTTGGCACTCTAGGGATTTGGTTCTAGACAATTCTCTGGATAATGTTGATAGCAGCGGGCATGTTGTCGAGGTGTTGACCCCCTGTGCTAAAAAGTCATTTGTGGAGTGCCGACATATGCGAACTGAAGGTGAAGGGTGTTTTTCTTTACCTATTCAGAATAATTTGACTGGATTGGAAATGGTGGTCTATGCGGATGGGGAGCCTATTCCATTAGATTGGAGCCAAGCCGTGGAGATTGGAGGAGGGGAAGGTTCTCAGGTGACAGACAAAGAAGTGGAGCTCATCATTGCTTTCTCTCAGATTGTAGGTGTTTCCTACGTGGTTATATAGAGAAGCTTAGAGTGGCTTTCGCCCACATACTAGCTGCCAAGGAGTCGAAGGTAGCTAAGAAAACTGTGGGGGGTGGTCAAGGGGGCAGAAAAGGCTTGAGAGAACTTGTCAATCTCATCACTACGGTTAATTATGAGGGTGGAGGTGGAAGTGTGACACGCAGCAGGGGCAAAGGAAGGGGGAACCAAATTGTGCTATGAAGTGCAACATTTTATCTTGGAACATGAGAGAGCTTAATTGCCCGGATAAGAGGTTGATGGTGAGGAATTTGTTGCGTCAATGGAGGGGGGACATAGTCTGTTTGCAGGAGACCAAATTGGAACTCATTTCTAGAAAGGATATTATTAGTTTATGGGGTTGCCGCTATGCTGATTGGTGTTATGTGGCTGCCTGGGGTATCTTGTTGATGTGGGACAAAAGGGTGGTTACTAGGTTAGACATGGAAGTGGGGGAATGTGTGGCAGCTTGCTCCTTCAAGAATGTTGTGGATGATTTTGAGTGGGCCTTTGCTGGAGTGTATGGTCCTAATGGGGATTTTGGTAGACGTCGGCTTTGGGATGAATTGGCGGGATTGAAGAGTTGGTGGGATTTACCTTGGTGTATTGGGGGTGATTTCAATGTCATTAGGTTCCCTAGCGAGAGGTCCGGAGGGAGGCGCATCAGTGCAGCGATGAGGGAGTTATCGGACTTCATTTTCGAGAGAGGCCTCATGGATCTTCCGCCCACTGGGGGCTTGTGCACATGGTCCAATACCCGGTCTTGGTCTAGGATTGACCTTTTTTGATTTCGCCGGATTGGGAAGCGAGATATCCAGAAGCTCTCCAAAAGAGACTCCTTTGCTTGTGCTCCGATCACTTTCCCATTGTGTTAGCTGCTGGTAGAAATAAGGGGGGAAGGAAATCTTTCAAGTTTGAGAACATGTGGTTGAAAGAGGAGGGGCTTGTGGAAAAGGTTATAGGCTGGTGGGCTTCGTACAATTTCCAAGGCACTCTTAGCTTTATTTTTGTCAGAAAACTCAGGGCTCTTAGGGGGGACATCATTACTTGGAACATGACAGTTTTTGGCAATGTTGGTGCTCTCATTAAGGAGAGGGTGGATGAGCTGAAGGCTCTAGAAGTTACTGCAGAGGGGGGAGGCTTAAGTGAGGTTGAAAGGGAGAGGAAAAGGTAGCTTTGCAGGGACCTTGAGAGAGCTCGTTTGCAAGAGGAAATCAGTTGGAGGCAAAAATCCAGAATCAAGTGACTTAAGGAGGGTGATAAGTGTACAAAATTTTCACTTGATGGCCAACTCTAATAAGAGGTATAATACCATTGACTCGCTCCACATCAATGGTGTTTTATCCTCCAATCCGATGGCCATTAGAGAGCATGCAGCTTGTTACTTTGAGTCCATGTTTGCTGAAAGCATGTCTTGGAGGCCTAAGTTGGATGATTTACAGTTTGAGTCTATGTATGAAGATGAGGCAGCATCCCTTGAAGCCCCTTTTTTGGAAAAAGAAGTGAAAGATGCGATCTTTGGCATGGATGGGAATAAAGCTCCAGGTCCGGATGGTTTTTCTTTGGCTTTCTTTCAAGCGTGTTGGGCAGTGCTGAAAAATGACATCATGGCCGTATTCTCTGATTTCCATGCTCGCGGAAAGTTTGAGAAGAGTTTGAATTCCACTTTTATTTCCCTCATACCTAAGGTGTCTGGGGCAGTGGAGCTTAAGGACTTTCGTCCCATTAGTCTTGTAAGTGGGATCTACAAGATTATCTCTAAGGTCTTAGCAAATAGATTGAGGTTGGTGATGAGCAGGATCATTTCCACTCTTCAAAATGCGTTTGTCAAAGGCAGACAAATTTTGGATTCGGTGCTTATTGCCAGTGAAAGTTTGGACTTCCGACTTAAGTCAGGTGAACCGGGGTTGCTTTGCAAACTGTACATGGAAAAGGCTTATGATCATGTCATCTGGGATTTTTTGCTTTATATGCTTAGGAGATGCGGCTTTGGGCAGAAATGGTGTTCTTGGATTGCTTACTGTATCTCTACGGCCCGTTCTCAGTCTTAATCAATGGCTCGCCGGCTGGTTTCTTCAACAGCTCGAGAGGGGTGCGGCAAGGAGACCCTCTATCCCCATTCCTCTTTGTGATTGTGATGAAAGCCTTCAGTAGAATGGTTAAGGCCTCGGTTGATCATGGCATATTCTCGGGTTTTATCGTGGGTGATAGGGGGAGTGAGCAGGTCCACGTTTCACATCTCTTGTTTGCAGATGACACGTTGGTCTTTAGTGGGGCTTCTCAGGTTCAAGTGCAAGCCATTAGAGATTTGCTTATCTGTTTCGAGTTGGTCTCTTGGCTTAAGGTTAATTTGGCCAAGTCGACTCTCGTGCCGATTGGCGAGGTGAGCGCTGTTGGTGCCTTGGCGGAGACTTTGGGTTGTGAAGTTGGTGCTTTGCCTGTTACCTATTTGGGCATGCCTTTGAGGGCTCGGTTTAAGGATAAGGCCTGCTGGAATGGGGTGGTGGAAAAGACTGTGAGAATTTTAGCTAGCTGGAAGCGGTCATATCTTTCTAAGGGAGGTCGGATTGCTCTAATAAAAAGTACTTTGTCCAATCTTCCTACTTATCTTCTGTCTCTATTGCCTATCCCAGCTACAGTTGCGAAGCGCATTGAGTCGGTTCAAAGTGGTTATTTATGGGGAGGTATGGGTGAAGAATTCAAATTCCACCTTGTGAATTGGCGGAAAGTTTGTTCTCCTATTCGGGAAGGGGGTCTAGGCATTCGTAACTGGAGATGCTTCAATCGCGCTTTGCTTGGTAAGTGGCTGTGGAGGTATGCTACTGAATCTAGAGCTTACTGGAGGAAAGTAGTGGAGGCCAAGTATGGGTCGGAGAGAGGGGGATGGCGTTCCAAAGTTGGTGCGGGTTCTCATGTAAGGGGTTTGTGGAAGTTTATTAGCAAGGAATGGCATCATTTTTCCAATCATATCAGACTAATTCCGGGTGACGGGGCTAGAATCAGCTTTTGGGGGGAGGCGTGGTGTGGCAGCACGCCCTTTTGGAGGTGTTTTTGGGGTTGTACAGTTTGGCTAGCAACAAGGAGGCCCTCATTGCGGATAATTTTGATACGGTGAGTGGTTCTCGCCAGTGGAATATTAATTTTGTGAGATCTCTAAATGATTGGGAAGTGGATGATTTGGCATCTCTCTACAGCCTCTTGTATTCTTATAATTTGGGTGGTGGGGCTGACAAAATTTGGTGGGTGCCGAATAGGAAGGGAAGGTATGAGGTGAGATCTTTCTATTTTATTCTCACTTCGTCTGTCAGCTTCCCTTTTCCTTGGAAGAGTACTTTGCGTACTAAAGCTCCTCCGAGGGTGGCGTTCTTCGTGTGGTCGGCGGCGCTTGGCAAAATTCTTACTTTGGACAATTTGAGGAAGAAAAATATGGTGTTGGTCAATAGATGTCGGATGTGCAAAAAGGAGGAGGAATCTATTGATCATTTGCTTCTTCATTGTGAGAGTGCCCAATTTTTATGGAACGCCTTTTTCAGTCGCTTTGGCTTGGCTTGGGTGATGCCTCGGGGGGTTGTGGACCTTTTGTGTTGTTGGTGGGGGGGTCGTCCTCACAGCGCTGTGGTTTGGAAAATGGTACCGCTTTGTATCATGTGGTACCTATGGTCCGAGAGAAATGGGAGATTCTTCGAGGACTCCGAAAGAAGCTTGGAGGATCTTTTACAGTTCTTTTTTAATACTCTTTTCACTTGGGCGGCAGCTTGGCTAGCCCCTATTGTGATTTCCTTCTCTGATTTTCTTTCTCTCTTCTCTAGCCCCACTTAGGCGTTCACTTGTATACTTCCTGTGTACTAGGGTTGCGCCCCTCTGCGCTTTTTTCTATAAAACATTACTTATCCAAAAAAATAAATGAGGGAAACTTGATACTCATGTCTAGGTCAAGTAACAATCAAACTGAAGCTTGTCTAGGCTTGCTCATGTGCTCCCTAGTCCACTAAAAGTGGCAATTATGTAATAATGTAGAAATTCAATGACAATTTAAATCAATGGTATGAACATATAGAATACATATTCATAGAGCAAGAGCGAGCTAACCATTTGAAATTACGACAGGTTTAAAAGCATAATGGGTACACTATATATTGGTATTCTATATTTATGTATAGATTGTCATTAGATGAAAATAAATATATCTGTGGTCTTTCCTTGTCGAAAAGGAGATGGAGTAGCTTAGTGTAATAGAACTTGTCTTTTTATATTTGTGCGTAAAGCTTCAACAAATCAGTTTCGGTTTGATCCTTTTGCACTTGCTATCTTTTATTTGATAAGTAAATCAATCTCATTAGAAAGCGCAAGTAACCCGAGTCTTGAAGAAGTATACAAGAGAGAGACCCCCAATTAGGGAGAAAAAGAAGAATACAAGTCCAGAAATTCCATAAAACTAGAAAAACAAAGACTATTAGACACCGCATCGAACCATAAAGAGATTTAAACATAACAGTTGTTGACACTAGCACCGACCTCTCATAATCTTCGGAACTTTTCATGTTCCGCTCTCACCAAATGCACCATATTAAGCATAGAGGAGCCATCCTCCAAGCCTCTAACATCCAATACTTTCCACTTTCCAATTGACCTCTCTAACTAGCCAATATCTCCACCACCCTTCTAGGAATGACCCACCTGCACTTGCATTCTTGTCTCTGATATGTTAAAGTTTGACGAAAATAGCACTTTTGGTCAAATTGCAGTTTGACTCCGTCAAATTTGTGAATTTGACTTGGTTTTTTGCCCCAAACTGGGCAACTCACGGATTCCATTGCAGTTTTCCGCCAAGGGTGGCCAATTGTGTTCCTAGGAATGAACTATTTAGTGGTCGCAAATAAACTGGGCATTCATAACTGAATCAAACAACTAAACAAGTTTCCAATAGTTCATTCCTCTACATTTGGCATCACCTTGTGTCAGGTTTGACATGACATTCTTTCTGCATGCTATTGCCCTTCATTAGTCTTCGAATGTTAAATCAATGGAACCATTTGGAATCCATGAGGAAGCAAGAGTGTACCTCCATCATTTTGATAGCTGATACAAGCTGGATTTTGAGGTTGTTAGAAGCTCTCTCCCAACTCAAATGAAGCTGTTTAGGCTTTCCTCCAGATTGAGCCAAGCTGTAAGAGCCTAGCATTTAGCATGGCAGCTCATGTCAGCCCTATAGGGGCTGTGTAAGCAAATTGATTCAGTGATTTCAAGCTGCCAAGATGGCTCTAGACAAATCGAATTTAGTTAGAAGTTCTACGCAATACTAATATTTTTTTAAACAAAAAACAAAAACAAAAACAAAAACAAAAAGGTAGTTTCTATGCAGTCAGCTGCATAACCTATGCATTTTTAAATCACATTGCAAGAAATACTGAAAATTTATGGTACTTCTCGAAATTTGTCAAAGAGAATTTAGTTTTTAGTTGGCCAGCATTGCTTTGTTTTGAAGATATAAAAATGCTTCTGGCTGTATTTGCTTATAGCATCAGTTGGTAGAAAAGTTTTGCACTTTCCAAGCTTATTAGGAAAAGAAAAGGAGTTATTAGAAAAGTTAATGGTGCCATTTTCCAAGGTTATAGAGTAGGGCTATTGAAGTGTTGGACCAAAAAAACAAAAAATAATTTTATTTTTAGTAACAGAAGGTCATGTAGTTGTTTGGAGATCTTGTCCTTTAGGCGGAGAGTGAATTTGGTGCATAGATTCTGGGTCAGATGGCCTGGATTTTGTATATTATGTCTTTAATAAATTTTGACCCTCTTTTTTTGACAGCTTCCAAGTATGCCGGATATGTGAACTCATTCCATATATGCAGCACGGTAAGCTCATAATCCTTGTTCTTGATTAATTTGGTGTTGATAATGGCTTTCTTTTTCATGATGCTTATATTGAAACCTTTCATTCCACTTCTACTAAGGTTAGCTTCCTTTTTTTTTTTCTTTTTTTTTTTTGAAGAGGGGGGGGATTTGAATTCATTTTTTTTTATAAGTAATGTTGTATATATCAAAAAGCGCAAAGCGCCTCTAAGTACACAGGAAAAACGCGGAATGCCTCGACGCATACATAGGAAACCCAACCGCACACCCAAAAATAACACCCTGACAAATACCCTAAACCTTAAGCCCTAACAATCAACAACAAATACCCGAGCAAAAAACACCCCGCAGCAAAACAAAACACCCAACAGCACAACCCCCTAATGTACTTCAGGGGGAAAGGAATAAACAATTTTAGGCCCAACACCCCCCTGCCTACGTTGGGACTTCACCGGAGACAGGGAGCAATCCAAATTCTTAAGCTCCCTCGTCCCCTTAGTCTTCCGTTCCTTGGCAGAGAGTAAACCCAACATCTTATTGTCATCCCCTCCCCAAGTCATCCCCACCACAGAAGCCACACCCAACACCCTGTGCACCTCTTTGGAATATCCCTCCACCCCTTCCCTTGGACTAGCAGCCATAGTCTTAGCCAGCAGTTCCTTGTTTTTACTTAGTTGCTTGGTAACCTTCTTCACCCTCCGAAAATACCCCAACTGAGACTTGGAGACAGCAGGCGTGGACGCAACATTTTGGCTTAAACTCTTGCCCAAAGCAGCCGCCCCCTCCGGGATAGAATCAGTCCCCTTCACCCCCGGCAAAAGCGGATAGGGCAGCACTCGTCGGAGCAGGAGTAGCTCTTGGACCAAAAAAACCGGGTCTGATCAGACTCGTCGCCGGAGAAGCCGACTTAGCCTGAGAGAAGCCACATGTAGCCTTGGCCAAAGACTCCTCCGACCCCGGTACAACAACATAAACCACCTCCCTAGAAATTGACCCTTCCTGGACCCTGCTACTAGGGCTCACCGCCAAATCATCCTCCCAGGGGAGAGGAAAGTTAGGATACTTTACCTGAGATAACCTCCTGGCCACCGACACAGAGCCGCTTCCGTGCACAGACGACTCCCCCGGATCCCCAAAGCCCAGCAACTCCAAACCAGCTACAAAGACCTCCGACGACCCAGAAACCAACTTAGCATTCACGGCCCACTTTGGGTGAACGGACTAATCGCCGGAGTTGCAAGAACAAACAGCGTCGTAGAAGAATCCTCGGCGTTACTAACCACCGGCAGCCCAAAATCAGAAGAAGGCACCACACCACCTTCAGACGCCACCGGCGATGAAGAACCAGTCTCCGGCGGAGTAAAACTAGTCACCGGCACCGAGTCGACACCTGCGGCCCCATCATCGGCACGAAACCCCTCACCGGGAACTATGTCTTGAGAAAACTCCTCCACCGGCGAAAGGACGGAAGCCACCACTCTGACGCCAGAACCCACGCAAACCTCGCCTGCCGGCACCAAAAGTGGCGGGGACGAAGGTCAGCGGACCTCAGGCGCCTTCATACTCGGGCCAGACATTGATGCCTTCTTAGACTTAAAAGGCCACCCAAGCCCATAGCCCTTTAGGCCCACCTTCAACTTGCGAAACCCACTGGATCGCCCCATAGAAGTGGGCACCAAAGGAGGCCCAACCTTAGCAGCCTTCAGATTTTTAAGAACAGACCTAATCCTTTTTCGCATGGGCATTTCATCAGGCCCAACAAGCAGGCCTTCAAGCAGCCCAATAACGACCCGGCCCACCCCAAACTACACGAGCCCTAGCAAAGGCTCCACCCAGCTTTTGACATCGTTGCCCCTCATCGTCTTCACATCTCTAGCCGCCTCCCTCCGAAGCTCAACCCCGCCGGTCTCCTTTTCACCGCAAGAATGTGGCTTTGAAATCAGAATCTCCGCGAATGTGCGCACACCCTCCCCAGAGACCTTGGTTCCACAAGCTTGATCGATGAAGGCTTCGAACTTGGCGATGGGCGCAGCTCAGACTCCAACGGACCACCATCAGAGGGGGCCAACAATAATTGCAACTCAGCCGCAAAACGCCTCCAACCCCGCCCCATCTTGCCCCTCCGGTAGCCAAAGGCCGCCTTTACGACCTCCCTCGGCTAACACGGCCACCTCCAGAAACCTCCTAGACTTGTTATCTCCCCCATGGACCATCAACGCCTTCTACCCCTCACGAAAGGACTTGGCGATGTTCTCCTTCACCAGACACGCCTCTTCCACCGAGTCAATCAACCAAGAAGAACATTGAGGGCTCAAAAAAATGTACCCAACAAATTCTTCCTCCTTTCTTCCAACCGAAACAGGGAGGACCCCTCCTTAGACGAGAATTGAAATGACTTTGCTTCAATGGAAAACCTCCGTTCCATTGCAGCAACGCCAGACCCTAACACACGTCTCCTTGCGAGCTTACATGATCACCGGAGCTGCTGAAGTGTGATGAGATTTGAAAAAATTTGAAAAAAGTTGAAGAGAGAGAACGGAGAAAATTTTACTGTTCAAAGTCAGAATCAGCTAACCAACCGTTGGTACTTGGGGGATTTTGAATTCATAAAGCAATGAAAATAAAAAAGTCATAAAATTTAAGAAATCTGACAAAATGTCGAGTGTTCTCTTTCTTGATTTTTCCATAAGGGTTGTTTTCTCCTCTCCCTATAATACACCTAATTCAAAAAGAGAGGTTTCTAGTTGGGCATACAAATACATACACATGTATGTGCATGTGTTTCATCATGTATTGCATTTAATAGGAGAATGTATCATGATAATTGGTGTAATTAACTATTATCTCCAATAAAGTTATCATCTTTCCTGTTTTATTTTAATGCTTGTGTCAACTGGTAATTTAAGTTTAAATTACTAAATGTATAAGGGTTTATATAATATCGCTATGTTTTTCTTTTGAACTGGTTGTTTTATTATACTCAATAAAATTATGTGTGAACTGTTTCTTTGGGGGAAGTTGGTAGAAAGTGGGATAGTTGTAGATGTTTTGACCTATAAACTAGAGAGTTGGCATACTTACCAAACGTAATAATAATAATATTTAATTAGGGGATTAGCTTAATACTGTAGTACAAGATAAATGCTCTTAGATGCGTGTTTATCTGATTTTTTTAATAGCTACCGTCATGCATACAATTTTTTTTACATGGTTTTTGAAGTAATCCTCCATTGGTTTACATGTAGATGGGTCCAGGATTCCCCATTTCAATGCAGTCATTATCCAAAGCAGCAGATCACTACAATAAAGTCCACCTTAAGTGATGCGGTGACAGTTCCATATAGATTGAAGTTTTTCCCTATTACGAAGTGAGGTTTCTCTCTCAAGCAAGATTTTGGTATAAAATTATGTAAGAATAGTTGAATTCTGGCTAGGATTCAAAGAGCAAGATTGTGATATAAAATTATGTTAGAATAGTTCTATTCTGGATTTGATTATAAACTAATTATCAATTTAGTTTTAATCTAGCTATGGTATTGGGCAGTACCATTTGAATTTTGGTATTTTGTTATTTTAACTTATTATTATCATCATCATTAGTACTCTTAAATAAGCTCAACAAAAGACTCATCATCTTTATACAATTTCATGATTTTGAGCAAATTTCAACAAGAAATGCTTTGGTTCTTTTGATTATCTAATACAATATCGAAAAGTTTCTCTCGATAATAAACTAACTTTATGAGGTGGTTGACATGCTTTATTAACCCCCTTTGGCTGATGCAAATTTGACTGGCACCCCTCCCCCTCAAATATCTTTTGGTCCTTTGGCTAAGTTCAATAAATAGAAGAAAGAAAAGAATTCCAATGGTTTCTGTAGCATCTAAAATGATGTTTACCGCATGAGAATTATGGTTGCACATAGTGAGGTGCATATAGAACATGTTTGATTAGGTTTGAATTGGGCAAGTTTGGTCTTATGTAGATCCAATTTGATTATGGCTGATTTAGAGTTTGTTTGGAATTGCGTTTTCAGAATTATTTTTTTTTAATTTTTTTACTTTAAGAGCATGTTTGGAATTGTGTTTGAAAAATAGAGTTTTTAAGTAAAAAAAAAAACTTTTTTTTTAAAAGTTTTATTTTTAAGCTTTTGCTAAAAGTGCGTTTTAGCTTTTGGGCCTTTAAAAGCGTTTTCGGTTTCTTTTACCAAATTGAGACTTTTTTCTTTAAACAGATTTTTTTAGTGTTAAACGCACTTTTGGGCCCCTAAAACGTATACTCAAACAAGCCCTTGTGCTTTGTGGAATCTTAAAAGCACTTTCAAATTTTTTTTTACCAAACAAATACTTTTTTCTTCAAACGGAATTTTGTAGTGTTAAATGTACTTTTAAACCCCTCAAATACACACCAAAACAAGCTTTAAAAATGGTTAAAATGTACTTTTGGCGAGTTTTTGGATTTAAAAGCTGTATTTCTCAAATATAGTCTCAAACATGATCTTAACATTTTATTTTTAATATGAATATATTTAGAATTCAAATTAATCGTAGGATTGAATTTCAATCAAAGGTTATAATGCTGGTTTGGACTCATATTTGCAATTAGATTCAAGTAGACACGATCAGACTTGCACACGATGATCAATGGAAGTTTTTTCTTTTGGGCGGTTGGTCATTGTGATATTATGAGAGCTCAATTAACGGATTTTTATTTTTCAATATGAAATATGGATGAATTATTGAAAGTGCTAGGGGTGTTCAAACAACCGCCCCGCCAACCGTTTATAACAACTAACCGGTAACCGTTTTGATAAGCGGTTATAAAAAACCGTTAACCGCCTAAGGCGGTTACGGTTAACGATTTTAGATGTAGGAAAAGCAGTTAATAACCGCTAATTGCCTATATATATATAGTAGTTTAGAAATTTCACCATCACGTCACGGGGAATCCCCAACTAATTATAATGATAATAATTATATATTTTGTGTTCATTTTCTCTCACTTATGGGTTCGGGGGGTAAGTGAGAGTTTTTTTGGTTCATGGGTTTCTTGTGTAAACGGGTGGAAGATGGGGAGGACCTTCTGAAGTTTCGCCCTTTTTTTTTTTAATATAATAATTATAATAATAATTTTTTGTTTATAAATAATATTAAATTTGGAATTTTTAAGAAATTTAGGAGTATAAAGGTCTTTTATTCATTTGATCGTTTGATTTAAATGCAAAATCCTAACAGAAGGGGCAACGTGAAAGAAAATAAAAATTAAATACACCAAAGTGAGTTTTTGAACGTTAAGAAGATATTTGCAAAAAACGCATAAGTTTGTGAGGGGTTAGTAAAGTTTTCCCTATTATCTATAAATTCTACATGCTATGAACCGTAAGATTGCATATTTTTATGTTGCAAAATGGGCGGATGTGCTGCACATGTGTGTTTGTTTGCTTTTCACTAATTTTGTTTGCAAAAATTTGGAGTTTGATCCCACCATCTCTGCGCTTCCACCAAGGAGAGGGTGGAAGCGCAATATGAAAGTAATAATGAAAATACAGTTTATGAAAATATGCAGAAAATAATAATAATATGCTGAAAATAACAATATAAGAAAATAGGCAGAAAATTAACAAAAGAAAATTTTAAGAGTAAGCGCGAAATTGGAACGGATAACGGAGTAATAACAACAAGATTTAATAAATGCAAATTTATTAAAATCTTAGTAGAGAACACTTACAAAAGTAGTTACTGGATGGATTACAAGAAAAGAACTAGAAATAAAGCAGGATACAAGTTACAAGCAGAGAGCAAGGTAAGCACAGAATGAGTTCAGTGTTTGGCTGAAAGCTTCTGTCTTACAATGGAGAGGAGTCGTCCTTATATAGACGCATTCCAATCGGTGAAAATAAAATTACAATCAGTAAACCAAATAGTGAAAGTAGATTTCTCAGGTTACTGTTGTGTCGGTGGACAAAATTCAAATATTGAAAGAGGATTCTTGCAATGACAGAATCTTCAGAAATCTTGAAGAAGACAAAAGAGATCAATAGTCTTCAGAAATCTTGAAATAATAAAAGTGGTCTGAAATCTTGTGAAGGCAACAAAATCTTTAGAAATCTTGGCGAAAATCTTGAAGTAGGAAAAGTAGTCTGAAATCTTCAGAAATCTTGGTGAAAATCTAGAAATAGGAAAAGTAGTTTGAAATCTTGTAAGACGACAAAATCTTCAGAAATATTGGTGAAAATCTTGAAATAGGAGAAGTAGTCTTCAGGAATCTTCAGAAATCTTCAGTGGAAGTCTTGAAACAGTAAAATAATCTGCAGAAATCTTTGAGTGCCATTAATGATGAAAATCTTGAAATCATGAAAGTAAATAAGTCACAAATCTTCTAGTCCAGGGAAGTAATCTTTAGGGCTATAACCATAATTTCCAAACCATTCTCATTAGGGGTCAACTGTAGCTTCAGAGGATGTTTCAGAATTATCTTCTTCAGCTTCATCAGAAATGTTATTTAGGGATTCCAAAAATGCTTTTAATATTTCCTTCATTTTCTTTGAGTATTCTTAGAGGATCCAGAAGACGTAGCTGCAGGAGAAGTAGTAGCAACAATGGTTTCTTTGGGAGGTGGCAAGAAAACACTGGGGGTTAATAATACTGGGGGCAATTGTTGGTCCTTTTGAGTCTGGGCCAATAGCTTGACATTATTAATAATGGCATCAGTCTGTGGGTACTTATCCCATCATTTAACATACCAATGTCTTTCGACTTTGTCATCCATTATGATGTACTGCCATTTAAGGATCCAAGGAATCTTATATTTCATAACAAAATGCAAAATGGGAGGAAATTTAGAACCACAGTTATCAGTCTTAAAATGATTTTTGAAACTACTGAAGGATTCAACTAGTTTCAGGGGGAGAATATCTGGAATTAGACCAAAATGCATCCACCATCTGGAAAACCTAGGCAGGATACCTCTAAAATCTTTTTCAAAATTAAGGAACCAAGAATGGTCAAATTTGGGGGTTTGGAATAGCATGAATTTAAACTAGGCTTCGATGTAATCATAATAGCAATATGTGACATCAAACCCATCAAGAACTCTTGGTGAAGAGGGATGGTCACCCCAATCTTTTTCAGAAATGATCTTATCAAAATAGACACTATAAAAAAGTAATTTGGGGGGCTCAGTTTTGTAGAAAATGGGTTTGAAATGGACAGATTTTGTATGTATCAGAATATTGGTATAGAAAGAGAGATTCTTTGCAGGATGTTCAGGAATCCAATGAAAATTGGGAGGGGAATATGAGAGAGCCAATTGGCCAGGAAATTTAATGTGAGCATGATTAATCTCAATGGAAAACAAATGTTGAAAATAAGGAACAACAACACAAGCAGAGGGTTTATCATACTTAATAAAAGGGGATCTTGGCTTTTGGGAAGAATCAACAAAAGGATCATAAGTAGAAGCAAGAGTAATAGAATAAGAAATAGGCGATCCAGGGCTGAAAGCCGAAGAACCTGTTAGTAAGAGCAATGGAAGAAATGGCAGGAGAGGCCTGTAATACCCCGATAAAAGCCAACCCTTTTATTAGACAAAATCTTTTCCATAGGAGCAATCAACGAAGATTTACAATAAAGGTGTTTAACGAGACCCAAAACCCTTAGCATTAACCTAATCATGCTTTGAATCTTTAGAAAATAAAAGCTAGACACTGACCCTCAGGAGGGGGACATACGCTGCTGTCTATTGTGCGGACGTTGGGAGGACCACCAGATGTACGCTCTACAAATAGTACAACGGACGTACGTCGGATCACCGGACGTATGCTACTTTTTGGGATACCCTTTGGGTAATACCTGGACGTATGGGACACCCTCTGAACCAATGTGCAAAGACCACCGGACGTACGCTAGGGTTGCCGGACGTCCGCTTCTTTGTCAGAGAGTTGGTGGCAAACTTTCCCTATAAATAGCCTGTCCCACCTCTCATTTCTCACGTCTGTTTCCTTCCCCTAGTATGCCCCTAGGCTGCCAAAATCCTTCCCTTGAGTTTTGAGTGAGAAATTAGTGAGAGTAAGCTTCAAGGAGGAGTTTCCGAGAAGGGGAGACCATGTCTGTGCTTAGCTTCGAGGTAAACTCTATTCCCTTTGTATTTAGCACTGTTTTATCTTGTATTTCTGCCTTGATGAGGTTTTCCAAGTGTTCATTAAACGTTCTTTAAAGATAATGATGTTTTCAAAGGATTTTCTCAAAGAATCGTTGTGCTGTGATTTCTTGCGTTGCATGTGCTGTTTTGCTAGCTTAGAAGAGGTTTAGGGGACTATGAATGCCATTAGAAAGATGAACTATCCGAATCTTAAAACGGTGTGCTTAACACACTGAGCGGACGTACGCCATCGAGGCCGGATGTACGGTCAGTGGGCAGGGCACCGGTTCTTTAGTTTCACACGTGTATGCTTAAGCTTAGCTATATTTTTAGGTTTCGTAAGACTTAGAATAATGGTGTCTTGTATCCATATAACATGAATTAGCTTGGTCGGAGGATTCGCTCGAATGCGTGAGGTAAGTAGACACTTACACCCTTTTTACGTAAAACATGGGATATGTCAGTTAACTAACCACAAGTATGATATGAGCATGCCCACTTTCTGTAATTACTCGGTAACTGCATTATTAAATAAACTGTTAAGATGCATCGTAAGACATGGTACGCCGGTACGTGCGGTATGAACGACCATGGGCTTACTATATAAACTGCGTATAAAACGAATAGGTATTATTCGGCATAGAAGATGTTGGAATTGAATAATTATTTAAATTCTTTAGTTTGATAATAATACACATGGTCTAATTGGAATTGAATCAAAATTACTAAAAAATCCCAAATTATTATTTTTTAAAAATTCATATTAGAAAAATAAAAAAACCTAAAAAATAGTGGGTGACTGAAGGTCAAATGTATGTGTTATACGGGGCTTTGGATCCATTGGTTTCGTGACCTTGGTGCAACCATTCCCAATGGTTCGGTCACTATAGGACGGACGCCATTAATTGGTGTGGGCCACTCGTTTAGGACTTATTGCTATGGAAGTGGCAAGAGATGCTACTACTTAACTGGTTATGCTTTACTTATAATTACAGGTTTGTCTTTACTATTTAGTAGCTCCATGTTCTTACTTGATGAATTATAGTGACTCAGATTTATTCACCTTCCCTTGTATTTACTCTGACGTTTTTATAAAGGTAATTTTCCGTTTGGTCACAAGTTGGCCAGGACGGGTAAATTGCCAGTGACTCCACCGGATTAGCTTAGGCTAATTTTGGGGGCGTTACAGTATGGTATCAGAGCCATTACCCAGCCTGAGATGGGGAAAGTGTGCACAAGCCCATGAGGGGGTTGCTAGCGGGCACTCGCTGGGACGCCAAGAATGGGCTAATCCCATGAGGGTCGCCAGCGGGGATGCTAGATCCTAAGAGGGGGTGATTGTGACATCTTACATCACCTAGGTATGGAGATGGGGATGTACTTATATGTATAGCTACACCCTTAATGACAACAATGCGTTTTAAAGCCGTGATGGTTATGATCCCATCGGAACTCCACAATTAAGTGTGCTTCTGTGAGAGTAGTACTAGGATAGGTGACCCCCTGGAAAGTTTGGTTCAAGGGAGCCAAAAGCGGACAATATTGTGAGTCATTGTGGTGGGGTGTTACAAATGGTATCAAAGCATACGGTCTTGCCGACAGTTTCTGTAAATCTAAGAATAAGATGTAGTATCTAGGTTTGATCTTAAAGAACTAGAGCATAGGATAGGTTTAGTTCCCTTGTTTGTGGGTGCAAGCCATTGTAACGGCCTATTTGATTGTTTGACTTAGGATGAATGGGATCACCTATTCTGTGTTACAGGCACCTGATCCTGCTTCATACTCAGATGCGCGATGGTTGTAGACGCCTATCGACTGTTTGCGAATGGCCAGCTGAGTTCGGACCTTATACACCCAGATACCAACCTCGCTCTGGTAAACGCAGGGTTTCAACCCAGGCTAACCAGGAGCTAAAACCTTTGCCTGTCCCTAAGCCAGTTGAAGAGAAGGAGGTACGTGTAGCAACTAAGAGGAAAACAGTCGTCCCTAAGTATCGCAGTATCTCGGCGATAAGAGATTTTCCACCTATCCCCGGAAGATTTAACCCTTATCTCAGTGATGAAAGAGCGTGAGCAATGCATACTCATCTAACTCAGATTTTGGACGAATACGCTCGAATGGAACAAGAGGAAATTCGATTGCTGAAAATGGGAGCATTACCAGAAGGATCTGATCTTCAAAAGACTGCATTTCTCTCCATCATCAACAAGGATACGAGGCACTGGTTAAGGATGAGGAAGACCCGTCTGAAGATTCGTCTGAGGAGTGATAGGTCTTGGGGTAGTAATCCTTAGATGTTAGATAGCTAGGTTTTCTCTCACCCTTAGCAGTGGCGAGTTTTGGTGTTTGGGCATCTGGGGTTGATTGTAAGCACAAAAGAATTTTCACTGTACCTCGAATTTTAGAAATAAAATCATTTTGACCTACCTCGTTATTTCCAACTTTTCTGTGCCTTGGAAATTTTCTAAAAGCTTTCAAAAAAACAAAAAAAAAAAACAAAATTTAGGGTTAAGCAGATGTACGCCCCTGTGACCGGACGTACGCCATTAACCCAGCTTTTTATAATAACGGCCGAACGTCCTCAAACCCTATTCATTCCCATTTTCTCTCTTTTTTCTCAAACCCAAACACTTTCAAATGGATTTTTGGCCAAGTCTCTGTGATTTCAAAAGGATTCCAAGCTCATATTTCGGATTAAACCCGAGGTATGTGATTTTTCAAAGATTTTCCCAATTTTTTGCAACTTAGGGTTTTGAGTTTTAATCTTGATTTTTCTTGCATTTTTGCATATTAGCTGGCTTGGTTGTGAACTAGGATCATGCATTTGAGAGTATAGGGCCATTTTGTTGCATCATTTTTGTTTGAATCATACCCATTCGGATTTGGGGGTTTTCGCCCTAAATCCAAGAAAACCTCCTACAATCCCCTTGAAACCCAACATTGATGTGTTCTTTAGATTTCCTTGGTGCTTGTGATGAGATTGAACCAAAACCCATTGGTCAATTTGATCAATTTTGATCAACCCAAACCCTAGTTCTTGAATTTAGGGATTTTTGCCTAAATTCGGGTTTTTGTGATTTTATGGCTTATCTTGGGTCGTTTGGACCAATTGAGGCCCAATAATTGTAATTGGGACTCCGATCTATGATTTTGACCCTTGATCTGAAATTCCGCCAATTTTTGTAAAATTACCAAAATACCCCTCACCCCAAGGAATAGGGTTTTTGCCCTAATTCGGTCCCGTAAAGCGGAAACTCGAGAGCCTACTTAAATTTTAGGAGGCATAAAATTTTCTCAAGGACTCGATTGTTAGCCTGGTCCTTGAAGACCCCGTCCAAGTCTCACAAATTACTAAAATACCCTTCCTTTCCTAGAAGGGGCATTCTCGTCTTTTACCACCTAACCTAATCAAATGGGTCCTAATTGATTACCATGGGATCCCATACCACCTAGTTAATTGTAACCCTTATTATTTTCGATTAACCTTAAAATTACTAAAATGCCCTTCTTCTCCTAGAAAGGGCAATTTTGACCTTTAATCTTGCCTTACTAGAATACGACTAAAATCATTGCTAGGTGCTTCATATCTATCTAGCTAACCAAAATCTCAGATATTTTGATATTCCTAAAATGCCCTAATTTTCTGGCATCATTAAAAGCCACCTAAGTTTGGATCCACTGATATAACTTCGTTTTCTTTTTCCTGTACCTGCATTTTAGGGCATGTAGAAATAGGACCTTTACAAGGGTAGGGTTTTGCATGGAAATTCTGAGAGTCGATATTAATAGGAACTTTTCGTGCAGGATGATGGTACGCACACGAGCCAGTGAGGCTGCTTCTTCCTCAGCTACATGCCAACGGCCACGACGAGCACCTTTATAGTAGGCTCAAGACCCCGAGTCCGAGCCAGAGGTCATGATGGAGGACGTAGAAAGTGATGATGCTGCCAGAGATAGGCCAGTCCCTGGTGAGCTGATCAGAGAGGCTAGTACCGCCACAGACGAGGAGGATGTCGAGTTGGTATACAGCCACACCCGCTTTCGAAGGGATAAGGTCAGGCGCCGATACTTCTGTTACTATCATGGGCGCAGGATCATCGTCGAGAGAGGAGCCACCATAAAGGAGTTCGATGAGCACGCGCCAAGGGTACGGGCAATGCTGGATGCCCAGGGTTGAATCGACATGGCAGAGGATCACCGCCCAGTGGTGGAAGCCATAGTGTGGGAGTTCTACGCAAACCTCCACCAAAGACGCGAAGACTCGTTCCGTACATGGCTTAGTGTGACAATGATAGAAGTGACCCCTACGCTCATTAGTGCGATCACCGGAGTGCCTCGTGTTCGTGACCCAGCTTACCCATATCCGGTCAATCATCTCCCCCCGCTCATGCAGACTTGGTAGCATGTTTTGCCGAAGGGTGCCCTCACTAGATGGAGCTAGATGGAGAGGGTAGCTTTCAGATGAGCGACTTCAGCAGCGATGTTCGGTGCATCTACCACATCTTGGCGAGTAGGGTACTCTCGGTCATTAGCCACACGATGATTAAAATAAAAACACATAAACAAATAAAATAGTTTCCAAAATAAAATAACTAGTAGAAAAATAAAATTAATCTAAACAAAAAAATCAATTTCAACAAAACAAAAGATTCCTCGGCAACGGCGCCAAAATTTGATCGTAAAAAAATAAGTACTCGCAATAGCACGAATCGTTTTGCAGTGTAGCAGTGTGCAAGTGCAAGATCGAACCCACAGGAAATCGAGTTTGTGAAAAACTAATTCTAATGTCTAAACTAACTCTATCTTAACCTAGTTCCAAATATCGAACTATAGCATGCAATAAATGTAAACTGACCTAAATGCTTAAAAACAAATAGATAAAAAGCACTGAGGTCTAGAATCTACCTCCCCACAATTAACCTACACATTATCATGCTAGTTCATACATCTGTCAAATGGTTAAAAACGATGCATGCTCTAGTGTCATGCTAGTTCATACATATTTAAGTCCTATGCATGTTCTATTGTTCTTATTGAAATACTCAAAGCATCTGTCCATTTGAAAAAAGACAAAACATATCCAACTTAGTTCAAAGGATCCAATGTGAATGTGGTTAACACAAAAGACAATGGATAAATAAACTTAAATCAAAAGATGAATTGTATCCATCGGACAAAACACCATGAATATCCAACTACGGCACAATCAATACAATTTTCTCATTAAATTGAATTAAAACGAACATTCATGACATTAAAAGATGAATTAAATTACAAACCAACTATAAAAACATGAAGATAATTAAATGGTGAGGCTTCATCTTCAACCTTAGTTGAAGATTTAGCCTCTCACGCTAAAGAGAGACAAATCGACAAACAAATAAAAATGTTAAAATAAATAAATGAAGATTTAGAGGCTTTACAGTGAAAAATAGGGAGGTTTTTGGCCTCAAGGGCTCCTCCAAAATGTAGGTTTACATAAAATGAAAGAGGTCCTATTTATAGAGAAAAGTAATGTGCTGCCTGTCACGTGGGTGCACTCGAGCTCATGCCTATGTGCGATCGATCGCATATGGTGCACTTGATTGCACGTAACCGCTCAAGAATCCCATGGCACAGGCACGAATGTGATGGAGCTAGGGCAATAGACTGATGTGGAGTGCGCTTAAGCGCAGTTGCGCTCGAACACTAGCTTTTCGCCCTCGATGGAGGCGCGCTCGATCTCGGTTTGTTGGGCTCGAGCGCACTAGCAGGGACCAGATGTGCATTATGGCCAATTCCACCTTTTAAACTACATTTCGACGCCAACGACCTGCAACACACTAAAACACTAAAACTAAACTAAACATTAGATATTAACAAAACTAAGAGCTTAACAAACATAAGTTAAGGGGGGTCAAATATACAATATTTGGCACTGATCAATCACCATAGAGAGGGCACGTTGTCTATATGCCCTATTGACCAAGACTCCCATCGACTACTGCTTCGTGGTCACTTCCACTATGATGTCAATTCAACTCTTGGACAAGGGTTTCGTGTTGCCATACGGGGCCCTGATCACTCAGATCGTGGAGCACTTCAGGGTGGACACAACAGGGTTGAGGGAGGTTCAGCCAGAGAAGGGGGCTATGGGCGTACGCTTCCTCAATGCAAGTCAGGCTCACTTGCGGGAGGTGGAGCAGGAGCAAAGGGCGCAGCGACCGCGGAGAGCAGCCCGAGCTAGTGGGGTACCTGCTAGGGTGGAGGAGCACTTGGACCACGTTGAGGCTTCACTCTGAGAGGCATATGAGGCTCTACAGCAGACACAACAAACCCTCCAGGTGATGCAACAGGTAAGAGCTGAGGATCGTGCCGTCCTAGACCGGCTATACGAGCACCTCATGGGGCCTTTGGATGTCAGAGTTTACGGCATCCACAGCTCCAGTTTCAGCAGAGGCTGAGGGAGTCCTAGTGCCCATGGGAGCCCAGGTACGAGAGGGAGCCCGAGCGCGAGAGGGACACCGGTTCGAGCGTTTGTAGAGCCGACTTTGAGGAGACGACCTCGGTCGTAGTTTTGATGTTGTTTGAAGTTTCTCATGCTAGGCGGTTTTCTTTTTTTTTCTTTTTCGGTTAAGTCCACCGCGGCGGTGGCAATTTTGGGATGTATTTTGCTACAGCTTAAGTCCACCATTTTTAGGGTGGCAATTTTGTCTTGTATATATTTATGACTGTTTATGTTTGCTGGTTGGTGTGATGTGAAGCTTATTGACCTGTTCTACCCTTTCTTTTAAAAGTTGCAAAATGTTATCTAAGTACGTTTTCTTGTCATTTTCAAATTGCAAAGTTTTTAACATGATTTATTTTCTCTTTCCAAGTTTTGAATTGCAAAACCTTTTTAAAAAATGGACGTTTTATCCTTGGTTTTGAAAGCTCTAAATTTCGAGGACGAAATTTCTATAAGGAGGGGAGAGTGTAATACCCCGATAAAAACCAACCCTTTTATTAGACAAAATCTTTTCCATAGCAGCAATCAACGAAGGTTTACAATAAAGGTGTTTAATGAGAACCAAAACCCTTAGCATTAACCTAATCATGCTTTGAACCTTTAGAAAATAAAAGCCAGACACTGACCCTCAGGAGGTGAACATACGCTGCTGTCTATAGTGCGGACGTTAGGGGGGACCACCGGACGTACATTCTGTAAATAGTACAACGGACATATGTGGGACCACCGGACGTATGCTACTTTTTGGGATAGCCTTTGGGTAATACCTAGACGTACTAGACACCCTCTAAACTAATGTGCAAAGACCACCAGATGTACGCTAGGGTTGCCAGACATCTGTTGCTCTATTAGAGAGTTGGTGGCAAACTTTCCCTATAAATAGCCAGTCCCACCTCTCATTTCTCACGCCTGTTTCCTTCCCCTGGTATGCCCCTAGGCTGCCAAAATCCTTCCCTTGAGTTTTAAGTGAGAAATTAGTGAGAGTGAGCTTCAAGGAGGAGTTTCCAAGAAGGGGAGACCATGTTCGTGCTTAGCTTCGGGATAAGCTTTGTTCCCTTTTGTATTCATCACTGTTTTATCTTGTAAGTCTGCCTTGATGATGTTTTCCAAGTGTTCATTAAACGTTCTTTAAAGATAATGATGCTTTCAAAGGATTTTCTCAAAGAATCGTTGTGCTGTGATTTCTTGCATTGCATGTGTTGTTTTGCTAGCTTAGAAGAGGTTTAGGGGACTATGAATGCCATTAGAAACATGCACTGTCCGAATCTTAAAACAGTGTGCTTAACACACTGAGCGGACGTACGCCATCGAGGCTGGACATACGGTCAGTGGGCAGGGCACCGGTTCTTAAGTTTCACATGTGTATGCTTAGGCTTAGCTATATTTCTAGGTTTTGTAAGGCTTAGAATAACGGTGGCTTGTATCCGTATAACAAGAATTAGCTTGGTCGGAGGATTCACTCGAATGCACGATGTAAGTAGACATTTACACTATTTTTATGTAAAACGTGGGATATGTCAGTTGACTGACCACGAGTATGGTATGAGCATGCCCACTTTCTGTAATTACTCGGTAACTGCATTATTAAATAAACTGTTAAGATGCATCGTACGACATGGTACGTCGGTACATGCAGTATGAACGACCATGGGCTTACTATATAAATTGCGTATTATGGTCAAATGTATGTGTTATACGGGGCTTTGGATCCATTGGTTTCGTGACTTTGGTGCAACCATTCCCAATGGTTCGGTCACTATAGGACGGACATCATTAGTTGGTATGGGCAACTAGAGGTCGGACTCGATCGTACCACTAATGTTATGTACAGTATGTTGTGCAATGGCTAGGGTACCGGCATCGTATTATTGGTCCCTCGGGACAACACCAACCTTGCTGAGAATGGGTAATATCTCGGGTAGACCATGTATGGGAGTTATGACTTATAATGCATTAGCCTTTTCTGCATTAAAACACTTAGGTAATTATCACCGGTTCTACACCATAAGCTTTGAAAACCCTAAAACCTATTAAATGGTGTATTAGCAGAGGTAATGCCTTCTTTTTGGTTACTACCCAAGTTGCACGTTTACTTTCATTAATTGGGCTCATGTCATACCTAAGTGTGAGGTTTACTTACTAAGTTATTAGACTTATGCGGTTATTATTCCTTAGGTAACCTGGCTTACTGCTATTGAAGTGGCAAGAGATGCTACTACTTAACTGGTTATGCTTTACTTATAATTACATGTTTGTCTTTACTATTTAATAGCTCCATGTTCTTACTTGATGAGTTATAGTGACTCAGATTTATTCACCTTCCCTTGCATTTACTCTGACGTTTTTTATAAGAGTAATTTCCCGTTTGATCACAAGTTGGCCAGGACGGGTAAATTGCCAGTGACTCCACCGGATTAGCCGAAGCTAATTTTGGGGGCGGTACAAGGCCGCAATGGTAGACTCTGGTTTTAAGACCAAAGCCTTATAATCTGTCTTCTCCTTGTCCTTTTTGCTTGCCACGGTGGCACTGCAAAAGTTCACAAGTGAGAAAATCTGGAATAGAATTATCAGAACCTTTAATGTATTCAATATCAAAATATAAAACACTCAAAATAGTTTGCCATCAAGCAAAAATTTGTTTTGATGCAATGTTTTGAACATCTTTTTTCAAAATATACTTGGCAGATTTACAATCAATACGTAATAAAATTTTTTGGTTAAGCAAGTTAGATTGAAATTTAGTAATGCATAAAACGACAGAGAATTTATTTTTTGATAGTACTATAATTAATTTGCGCATTATTCCAAGATCCAGAATGAAAACGAACAATTTGTTCAGGAGATCCTAGGGAAATAACTTGTTTCAAAATTCCTCCAAATCCAATTTCAAAGGCATCTATCTCAACAATTTTGAAAGCATTATCAGAAGGAATTCCTAGGCAAGGTAAAGTTTTGACATGAATTTTGATCTCTCTAACAAGTGAAGTATGAACATTAGTCCAAGGAGGAGGATTATTTTGCAATATGTCAAACAAAGGTTTGTAATGTTTTCTCAGATCTTTGTAAAAATCAGCAATGTAATTCAAAGAACCTAGAAATCTTTGGAGTTGAGTTTTATCAATGATAATATTAGGAAATTTGTCAGCAAATTGGATGACTTTGTCAATGGGACGTATTTGTCCTTCAGAAATATCAAATCCAAGAAATCTAATCTTGGTTTGGAAGAGTTTAATCTTTTTAGCAGAAACAACCAGTCCACTATGTTTAATAGTGTCTAGAAACGAATTCAAATTTTTCCAATGATCATCAATGGATTTTGAAAAAATTAAAACATCATCTATGTAAACAATGGTGAAATGGCTAAAAGGATTGAAGATGTCATTCATAATATTCTGGGACTCACTTGGGGCATTTTTTAATCCAAAAGGCACAACATTCCACTCATAGTGACCAAAATGAGTAGTAAAAGTAGTCTTATATCTATCCTTATCAATGATCTAGACCTGCCAAAATCCGGACTTCATATTGAACTTAGAAAAGACTAAGGCTTCACTAAGGCGACTAACAAGATCCTTTCTATTGGGGATGGGGTACCTAATCCATTCTAAAACATCATTGAGAAGCTTATAATTAATCACTAGTCTAGGGGTTCCTCTTTCAAGTTCAACATTTTTCATAACATAAAAAGCAGCACAGGAGGACCAAGGAGACTTATTTTTACAAAAAATTCCTTTGGTAAGCAAATCAGCTATCTCTTTTTGGCAGAATTCTAAAGTTTTAGTATTCATTTGTATTGGTTTGGCTTTAGTAGGGATTTGGTGTTCAAAGGCATTGGGAAGTTCAGAACAAACAGTGTTAATAATCAAGGTATTGAAAGCAGAAATTTTTTATTGCAACAATTTATCAGAAAGTTGTTCAGCAATCTTTTTGTATTTGACTTCTTGTTTTAGGAAATTCAAGTGCTTAGTCTTAGCAGAAATCAAGTTTAGTCGACTAACATCAATATCGAATCTGGAAGCAAAATGAAATTTAACATTAATACCCATCTTAATAGTTGAAACACCAGTTTCATCAATAGAGAAAGGATAAAGTATAGCAATGAAAGGGAGTCCAAGAATCACTTTGTTAGACATATTCTTAACAAGAACAGCTGGAATTTGAAAACAAACATTATTTTGGCAAATATGGGCATTATTCAATTCATATTTAATATGCAAATGTTAGAGTATATCATGGAGTTCAAGAATAATAGTCATAGTATAAGATTATTATTGATTTACAGTTGAAGAATATTATTGAGACACATTTGAAAACTATCACTGTAGTTACCGGTGAATAGTTAAAGATTATCACATATCTAACCTAGTTAGAGTAGAAGTCTATTTGTATTCAACATAATTCTCTTATAAATAGGAGCATGCTATATTGTAAATATTACTCAGAGAAATAGGGGAAAATTCACTTTACCCCCTGAAGTTTCAAGGATTTTTCTATTTTAACCCCAAATTTTTAAAATTGGCAATATATCCCCTGAAGTTTCAAAAAGCGGCAATTTAAACCCCCTCTGTTAACTTTTTTCGTCAAATTGAACGGAAAACTATGAAATGACGTAATTGCCCTCATGCTTTTTTTTTAAAAAAAAAATTTCCGCCCATTTAGAAGAAAAAATTTAACGGAGGGTTTAAATTGCCACTTTTTGAAACTTTAGGGGAGTAAATTGCCAATTTTGAAACTTTGAGGTTAAAATTGAAAACCCATAAAGCTTCAGGGGTAAAATGAATTTCCCCTAAGAGTTTAATGCAGCCTTAAGGCTTAATCTCGGTGTCATCCCTATCTTATTATTCCGCTTTATTATTTCCGCATTATGAACTCTTATTATATGGTATCAGAGTTTTCAGTGAATTTTTTTTTTAATTTTCTTCTATTTTGTTTTCTTGTTCTTTAGGGTCAATATTTTTGCAGATCTCTTTGCATAGATCTTGCACTATATATGGCCAGACTTAAATAATAATAATAATAATTCAACATTGATTCCGGGCAACTTTTGCCGCCTCCGGTGACCAATTCCACCTAGCCTTCATCGGCAATCCAACAGCAAATCACCGTCACACTGCCTCCTGTCACGGACAACTTCAGGTTTCGTCACTCACAACCTCATTTGATCTCTCTTCCACCGTCCCCACCTTAGATCCGGTGCCCAGCATCGCCTTCCATCATGAGTGGCAGTCCACAAAGCGCTGCTTAGTTGCGCCGTTCACTGTTGATCTTTGCCACCTACCAGCCACAGATCCACGAAGTGCAGCGGCACTGCCACCTTGGCCATCCTCTTCGGCGTCAACTTCTCCACCATCTTCGTCTCCCTCAGATTTTGTCTCAGATCCGACGCCTTCTCCACGATTGTCAAGGCCTAGCACCGGCGTAGCAACGTTTCCCTTCGCCTCCAACTTCAAACAGCGTGTTTTTTGGCGTCCTACGAATCTTGGAGGTATGCTGTACGTGGTAGGAGTCCAGGAGGAGCGTGTGCTAGAAATTTGGGTAAGAAATTGAAGAAGGAGGAGTATGTTTGGCTATAGGTGTGAGTTATCCTCACTTAAGTGCAAAGTTATTCCTATTCTAGTTTAGGAATATGATATTCTTGTTTAGTTGTTATATTAGGAGCTGTTTGGTTATGGGAATAAGGTTATTCTTGTCCCTGCTTATGTAATATGAGAATAGAGTCATTTAAAAATAAAAAAAATTAAAAAAAAAAAAAAGGAAAAAAAAGAAGGCCCAAGTTGGCCAACCAAAAGAGGCCAAAGTTGCCCATTTTTCTTTCAAGTTGGGCCATTGGCCCATTATTTATACTTTGGCATTTGTGGTATTGCCCATACCAATTTTAGCCTTTGTGGTATTGTTTAAAACCCAGGCCCGGCCTTTGTGGTATTATTTCAAACCCAGGCCCATTTTAGCCCATTGTTGGCTTTCATATTTGGCCATTGGCCCATTTTTTGTATTTTGGCATTTAAAGCTTTGCCCATGCCCATTCCGGCCAAAAGTTGTTGATGCTCAAAATCCACCGATGATCTTGGCCTTTGTAAAAAAAAAAAAAAAAAAAGAGGCCAAGTTGCCCATATTTTTGCCCTTTGTTGGCACATTTATTTGGTCTTTTGTTGGTCCTTTGTTGACCTAGACCTACTTTTGGCCATTTGTTGGCCCGATTCTCTTGGCCTTTGTGGTTTTGTTTTAAACCCAAGCCCATTTCAGCCCACAATTGGCTCATACCGGCCATAGTAGCCGATGCCGGCCACAGTTGCCGAAATTCAAGTTCAAGAGCAGCCGATGTTTCAAATCCGGCGTCATCAACTCCACTCAACTACCTCGGCCGCCACCAACTCCAATGAGTTTCTGGTCACCATCTCGGACTCTGTTGCCAACCAAAGAACAAACTCAAGTTTTCACAAGTTTACACCTTGAATTACCTTAAGTTTGAGGGTGAATGTTAGAGTATATCATGGAGTTCAAGAATAATAGTCACAGTATAAGACTATTACTGACTTACAGTTAAAAAATATTACTGAGTCACATTTGAAGACTATCACTGTAGTTACTGGTGAATAGTTAAAGATTATCACATAGCTAACCTAGTTAGAGTAGAAGTCAATTTGTATTCAACATAATTCTCCTATAAATAGGAGCATGTTATATTGTAAATATTACTCAAAGAAATAAGAGCTTAATGCAGCCTTAAAGCTTGATCTTGTGGATGTAGGTTATAGACCGAACCACATATATCTCTGTGTCATCTCTATCTTATTATTCCGCTTTATTATTTTTGCATTATGAATTCTTATAGCAAACGATTTCCATAAGCATAATTTAATTTTTCAGTGGATTTTTCAAAGTATTTGCTTGGGATAAGACCTTCTTGTATGCTATTTAAATGAAAACCAGAATCAATCAAAGCAATAATTTCAAGAGAATAAGCTTGAGAAACAATAATATTTACTTTGGAGTACCATTTGGGAGGAACAACTTTATCAATAATTATGATAGTCTTAACAGTATCGAAAATTGCTTTATTGCTGGATTCCGCTTCATCCGATTGCTCAGATTTGTTATCATTATCTTCATTGTCAAATTTGTTATCTTGAAAATAGTCTTGGAGATTTAAAAGTAAAAGTTATTGTTTTAAATCCTTGTTATCATTTTTGACATTTTGTAAATCACTTTTTAAAACAATAATTTTTTTCTTGATATTACTAATCTCATGCTGCAAATCTGAGATAGTAATTGCTTTGGATTTTTGTTTAGAAAATCTTTTCAAAGTTTCATCAAGACAGATTTTTGCCCTAGCAGTTTTATTAATGTCTTTTATCATTGTTTTCTTGAGTTTTTTAAGATATTCTTCTTTTAACTCAGTATTTTCAATTTTTGAAATCAAGGTTATAAGTAAATCTTCTTGTTCTTCAAATTTAGTAAGGACGCAACAAGTTTTAGTATTATTGCGGCAAGAATCAATACAACCAATTTTTATATTGTTTTCAGAAAATTCACTAGCAGAATGATAATCAGAATCGTCAGAGGTTAAGAAATTATTTTCAGAAGAATAATCAGAGAAATCATTGTTTTGAAAAATCTAAAAATATTTTCTTTCTCACTGTCATCAATGTTTGGTGCATTAATTTCTTGTTTAATCTTTTTAGGTGGTTCTGGGCATTTATCAGCAAAATGTCCTGATTTTCCACAATTAAAACATTTTCCTTCGGAAAAATACTTAGCAAATTTAGAAGTCTTCTTTTTGGGTTGTTTGGAATTTTTTTTCACAGGTTTATTAAATTTTCTTTTCTTGTAACCATTGTAATATGGAGCAGGCTTATTCCTAAAAACTTTGTCAGATTTCTTATTTTGCTTCCGAGAGGGAGCAATAGGAGGCAACCTGAATTGTTTACAGAAATTACCCATTTCATATTTTGCTTTTCTAGCATTTTTTAATTGTTGCCTAATCATTTTTTGGTCAATACACATTTTTATACCAAGTTTTTTGATAGTGGAGAACAAATCACCATAAGTAAGGTTATCATATTCTATCAAACCAATGGTGGAATTAATAAGTTCATCTTTGACTTTGTGAGCAAATAATGAAGGTAATCCATCAATAAATTTTTCTTTCCAATAGGGTTTTTGACTATCAGATCTAACCATAACTCGAGAAAGAAAAACATCTTGATACCATCTATAATCAGACATAATGGGACAACGAAGATTATTCAAGTAATCAGAAATGCGAGAAGTAATATTAGAAGATGTACCAACAAAGTGTTTAATGATAGTATAAATCAAAGTATTAACACCATCCGGTTCACCTCTACCAATATGCTCATCAAAAATGGGAAAGCCTTCCTCATCATGCTTGACAGCATTCCTTAATTTTTCCTTGGAATCTTCTGTGAGATGTTTATCCCACCAATTCCGAAGAGTTCCGGAGAATCCAGAAGTAAGCAAATCAACAATTTCTAAGTGGCTTAAATTTTGATTAGTATCATAGGCATTGGCAACCATAGACATATGATTCATTTTATTCATTAATTCTTGTTCAGACAAACCATTAATGTTCCATTCATACAATTTATCCTCAGAAAGAGAAAATTGGGATTGGAAAAATCTTTTTTCAAACTGCAAAACAGGAGGAGTGGGTTTTGAATACCAGTTTTTCGTAAGATTAATAGGTTTGGATTTGTCAAAGATTCTTTGGAGTTTTGACTCCGAATCAATTCTTCCAAAATTTTCTACAATGATTTTAATATCAGAATCAGTAGAATCATGGGAGCATTCGGTATTTTCAGAGTCAGAAGTGTTACCTTTTCTTTGGATTGTACAATTTTTTCCCGAAGTACTAGCTTGGCTAACTTTTAAATCAGAAGCCAGTTTATCAATTTTCTCAAGACTTCTTTGGCTAGTAGTTTTCAAACCAAAAGATTTTCTTCCTTCAGGCAGGGAAATCAAAGGTTTTTCAATTGAGAAATGCTAGAGATCCCGAAAATTTTCCCGAATTTTAGTTCCCGACTGACGTGGCTGTAGTTAATTTTTTGGTTTTTGTTTTTTTTTTAATAAAAAATAAACCCACTTACAACCACCCACCCCTTCACCTTCAGCATGCTTCTCTCTCTCCCAAAAATACGCATAGCACACTTCTCTCTACCCAACACCATTGCAGCTTTGCTCTCTCTCCCCCACCCCACGCCTTTGGCTTCCAGTGAGGCTCACGCCGACCCACTGCACCAGATAGGAGCCGCCGTCCACCAAAAGAAATAAAAAAAAAAAACCTCTTTTCTGGTTGGATGGTGGGTTGTCGGTGGGGGTGATGCCGGTCGATGGTGGTGGCGTTGGATGCTACTGGGCGTTCGTCGGGTTTGGGCCCATCTTTAAATTACACAGATTAATTAGATCCCATCATCAAAGAAATTTGAGCAAGCAACGGAAAAAAAAAAAATCAAAGAGGAGCATGTGGAGAGAAGCTTCGGATGGTGGACGGTGGCTCCGATCTAGTGCAGTGGGTCGGCGTGAGCCTCACTGGGAGCCAAAGGCGTGGGGTGGGGGAGAGAGAGCAGACCTGCAATGGTGTTGGGTAGAGAGAAGTGTGATGTGCGTGATTTTTAGGAGAGAGAGAAGCATGCTGAAGGTGAACGGGTGGGTTTATTTTTTATTAAAAAAAACAAAAACACTGCAGTTTGTGTTACCAACGCCACGTCATTCGGGAACTTCAATTCGGGAAAACTTTCGGGACATGTAGCAGCTCTCTTTTCAATTTTTGTAACAGGAGTAACAGAGAAGATTGTATCATACCAAGAATACTAGTTTGAAACTTAACAAATCTAGCATCATGGAGACATAGTAAAACATAAGCATTAATGCCTAATCTTGTTAATGGTTTAACAGCAACTTGAATAGAACCAATATGCAAGAATTTATAACCTTTAACCAGAGAATCATTAACAAACTTTTTACTGAACAATTGATATTTTTCATTATTACTGGAAATAGCAAGGGTTTGTTCAACAGTCTTAATGGAGTATTCAGCTTTAAAAGAGGATTTAAACCAAGGGGTAATGTAAACTTCCTTAGTGGAAAGTTTAGGGATATTCCATCTATCAAAATTAAAAGATTTATCGTCTTCAACAGAGAATTGTTCAATATTAACAACATGAGGTAAACTAGACCTAGAACTAACAGAAGAGGTAAATCTCCACATCATGGGATACAAACAGCTCAAAAATCACTTCCTAGGCATGTCCTTCTTAATAGGAACTTGACTACACATACCCTGGGCCAAAACAAACCCTTCACCTATACCCTAAAGATGCCAACCCAAGGCCAGAGAAGGAACTAAAAAGGTCAACCGAGGTAAGTCTGACAGGGTGTTAGGTTTGTAACTAAAAGAAGGAACAAAATAGAAAGATCAAATGAGAGTAGAATGAATAACCAACAAGAAAGAGATTGCAACTCTTATGGCTCTGATATATATATATATATATATATATTGTAAAGTATAGAACTAAATGCTTTGTTTTGGGCCAAGTCTTTTTCAAAAACATTATCTGGCCCAAAAATAGCATGTTTTTTTTCATCTTTTTTGGGACACATTGGCTCAAAACATTTAAAATAAGCCCAAAAAATAGGCTCAGTGAAAGCCCAAAACACTTAAAAAGCCCAAATAAAAAAAGTGGTTCTAAAACCTCCGGTTATTAATTTGAATAACCGCTAACTGCCTAGGCGGTTACCATTATTAAAAAATCGATAACCACCCAACGAGGTTACGGTTACCAGTTATAGCCAATAACCGTTAACCATAACCACTTGTGCAGCCCTAGAAAATGCGATTATCTCTACTATTATTGAAGAAGAATTCAATTAAAATTGTGGAAACTATGTTTATCATTAAAATTAGGGTAAATATCACTCCCTCAATTTTAATTTTGCTTTTTAAATTCATAATTTTCCCCATTTTTAATTGGGTCCTATATGTTTTCCGTCCAATTTAGTAATGCAAGACATTTCAGCATTTTTATCACATCATATTAAAATAACAATTTTTTATGTTACTAAAAATAGTTTCTTTTTTCTTTTTAGAATTTATTTTATATATATTACTAAGAACCCGTTTGGGGATTGCGTTATAAAAGGTAAAAAACACTTTTAGTACCTAAAAAGTTGTGTAAACCAAAAGGTAGCATTTTTTTAAAGAACATTATCTCTCGCCAGATAACATAAGACTTGAGTCAATTTTAAGATTTATAAATTGAGTGAATGATTTGTAATGACACGTTTACTCATACATTTATTTTTTATTTACCCTTAATACTATGTTACAAATTACCTATTTTTATATTAATGAATTTGCATATTTTGATATGTTATTACTGATCCAATGGTACCCAGATTTGTTTTTTCTTTTAATGAATAAATAGTATCAAGATTTTTAACTAGTCTTTCCCAGTTGATCACCTACTTTACTATTATTTTCTTTTTGTTTCCATTTCCTCAAAAGTTGCTTGTGGCCACTTAAGCATGTGAACCAAGATTGTGGTTTAAACTTTGAAGTACCTTGGAAAGGCGCCTTTTTTTTCATTTTCTTTTTTAATTTTTATTTTGACATGTCCGTACAAGAGAAGAAAAATGAGAAAAGTGGATTTGATTTAGGCTCCGTTTACTTCGACGTAAAATGGTTTTCAAAAAATATTTTTGCATTTTATGGTGTTTACTGCGATGTAAAATAGTGGTCAAACCGAAATCATTTTTCATTGACCAAAAAACCTTACACTAATCACTGTAAATTGATTTCTAATTTTAAAACTCGTAAACCAATTTCCCCAGCCCCTCCTGTAACACTCTCCTCCCGTAGAAAGGGGATATTATACTTTTCTCTTGAGGTCATAAGAATTCCATAAACAAAACTATTTATTAAAATCAGAGTCTCATAAAATAATCACAACATAGCTAACAAACTTAAGCTTTATTCCTTTTCCCATAAAGAAGTAGCTTCTGCCTCTAATTTCCTTGCCTTGTAGCATCATCCATAACTTCATCTGGGTAGTTTTAAAAATCATTAAACATACAAAAAGAGTGAGTTGAATACTCAGTAAGTAGATACATCATACCGTAGGCAAAATTGGAAATAGTATTTAATTCAAAAAAAATACATCATCAATATCCTTTAAACAATATTAGAAGAATTTTTTCATCAAATAAAAATAGCATCACATCATTCATGCATCATTAATTATTAGTTCAATATCATGTGGCCGACACACATTTACACCTTGTGTGCAAGGGTTGGTGATCACTAGGATCCCGGTTCCATTCCTGTGGCTGCAAGTGGAACCACATTAGGCATATGCACTCACTCGATAACTATGGTGCACTCAAGTGAGCCATACCCGGCGGACCGTACACGATGGCTGCCATCTGCACTCGTAATTTGGTACCATCATTCATTCATACATAGGCCATTAAGTATCTTAAAACATTCAGGCATTCATTCATTCATTTTCATTCTTTCATTCATCATTCTTTCCTTTCTTCATTCTTGTCATTCTTCATCCTTCCATTCTTTTTCATAACATAATCATAACATTGTATAACATTACGGAGGCATTTTCATAAAGACCGTTTACAATTTGATTCCTTTCCAAAATATAGTTTTATGCATCATTATTTACATTTGATTCCTTTTCTAAAAATATAGTTTTTGGATGCATAAAAGAGGCTATCAAAGAAAGGCTGACTTTTTAACTATTATTAGAAAATATAACATTTACATTTACAAGAAATCATGAATATGATCATATCCCCTTACCTCTAGACTGCAGCTATGAGCAATCTTTCTAACTACAATTTAATTATCTTGATAACTCTACTATTCTGTTGATCCATTACAGAATTAACAACTTAACATAAACTCCAACTGGAATTAATCAATTTAATCATAAATACAAGGGAGTGATTTTACCTCATAAGAACCCAATAATATTTCATTCATGTAAACATAATTCCATCTTCCTCCTTTTCATGTTCTTCACTGTCTCTTTCATCCAAAATCTCTAACTGTCCTCTATCTCGTCTCTCTCTCTGCTCTCTAAGTTTTTGATCTCTCTCTCTACCAGCCCTCTCTCTCTCACTCCCTGCCTCTTTCTCAATCTCTCCGTCAATCTCATATTCTTCCTATTAATAATACTCTTATTCTCTCTCTCTGTTGCTCTGAGTTGGCTTAGAAAATAAAAGAAGCAATAAGAAATGAAAAGAATGAAAGTTGGCGTGAATGGGGGAAGAGAGAAGAAATAAAGCTGAAGGAATGGAAAAAGAAAAAAAAAAAACAAAGAAAAAAGGAACATAATAATTGTGTGGGAGACATGTATGGGTGGTGGGTCCGGCAGCTGGAGTAAATAAAATGGAAAGAAAACAATAAAGAAAGAAAAGAATAGGAAGATGGTGGAAAGGAGTGTTGAACATGGGGTGTGAGTTAATTTAATAAAAAGTAAAAGATGCCTAATGATTTCCCACTAACATACATAAAAATCTGAAATCAATATTCACGTAAATTCCTCATAAATAATTATCACATCTAAAATAAATCTTATCATCAAATTTATATCTCATTAAATGAATTAAGAAAATCTGGTATAAAATATGAAGATAACTTGGCCGCCAATCGTCGGCTAGTTCATTAACCGATTGCTTTCACAATTATCTAGGAATAAAACATGTATTGTTCACCCTTCATGATGATGTTTTCATCATCATTTATTATTTCCTCACTTTTCCCCACTAAACACTCATGACCTTGAAATCTTCATTTGTTAGCTTCCTAAAGCAAGAACTTCATGAATGTTTTGGAATCGAAATTGTTGTGCACTCATCATGACATAATTCTATCATCATATCAATTTCATTCCATGTCCCCCCTACTCCACTCATAGATTATACTGTTCACTTGACTATATCATTACATATGGACAAGGGAATGTGCTGAAGGCTTCCGAACCATACGTTCGTCTTCTGGGTTCTAACATTTAACAATTATCTTAAATCACCCAATAAAATAATCAGAATATAATCTCCCATATAACATTAAACTTCATTATAACCTCAATATTTATTCCTATAATATTCATAAGCTTTATTAAATTCTCAAGAATAAATATTATTACTTAATACTATTTGATCGGTGTCAAATATTATATATTGAACCCCCCTTAACTTATGTTTGTTAGGCTCTTAGTTTTGTTAATTTCTAATGTTTTGGTTAGTTTTGGTGTTTTAGTGTTTCGCAGGTTGGTAAGTTACATTTCGGGCTAATGCCATTAAATCTGGGGCTTAAAACAATTCGGAGAGCTTTGGCGGCAAAATTGAGTCAAGTGATGATTCGCATCCGATGAGTCTCACCAAAATGGCCATATCTAGAGTTGTAGAACTCCGATTGGGGTGATCTTAGTGTCTTTAGAAAGCTAACTTGAAGATCTACAAAATCATATTTCAGAAGATTTGGCCAATTCTGAAGTATGTGCGCTCGAGTGCACATCGAGTGCGATTGAGCGCACTTGTGTCCATCAGATGCAGAAATTCATGCACGAGTGAGATGGAGCGCACCTAAGTGCGATTGAGTGCACTTAGCTGACCTGGCAGCGCTGAAACCCTAAAATTAGCCTACAAATACCCCCATTTCTTTTGTAAATGGACCCAGACGCTGGGGAGGCGCATTTAGGAGCAAAAACTCCCTTGTTTGGCATTCTATAGCCTTTCCATTCCATCCTTTATTTGTAAGTTTTTATTTCTTTATGATTAGAGGCTAAATATTCAACTAAGGTTGAAGATGAAGTCTCACCATGGATTTATTTAATATGTTTCATAATTAGTTTTTTTACGTTAATTCGTCTCTTATTTGTCATGCTTGTTCGTTTCATTCAATTTTGTGACAAGATTGAATTGATTGTGTTGTAGTTGTTTATTCATAATGTTTAGTCCGATGGATACATTTCATCGTTCGGGTTACGTTCATTTATCCATTGTAGTTTGAGTTAAATCAGATTCACATTGGATCCTTTGGACCTAAACCGTTCATGTTTTGTCTTTCGTCAAATGGACTGACATTTTGCGTATTTCAATAGGCATGATAGGACATGCATAGAGTGTAAGGATGCATGAACTAGCATGACACTATGATCGGTGTCAAATATTGTATATTGGACCCCCCTTAACTTATGTTTGTTAGGCTCTTAGTTGTGTTAATATCTTATGTTTTGTGTTGTTTTTGTGTTGTGTTGTGTTGTAGGTCATTGTCGTGAAAACGTGGCTTAAAGGGAAGAATTGAGGTAAGAGATGTCAAGCCCCTGCCAGTGCGCTCGAGCGCACTGCGGTCAAACGTAGAGGCCACGATCGATTGCAAGCAATGTCAGCCCGTGAAGTCCGCATTGCCCTAGCCGACCCTATGCTCCATCACTTCAACACTTGTGCCATGGGTAATTAGATGCGATCGATCGCACTATGTGCGATCGAACGTAGTGCGGTCGAACGCAATACCTACGCTCGAACACACACGGCACTACGACGCACTTATGGTCGAACGCATGCGGAAGTGCGATTGATCACACCCCCTACGATCGAGCGCAAGCAGGTGGCAGACAACACATTTAAATTGTCTATAAATAGGACCCTTTGTTTCCATTTGTTTTTTACGCTTGGGATACGTTTGAGGCGCCCTCAGTGGCTCAAAACCTCCCCGTTCTTCATTGTAAACACTCCTAAACGTCATTTCTTTAATTTATTGTTTTATTTATTGTCGATTATGTTTCCCTTTAGCATGAGAGGCTAATCTTCAACTAAGGTTGAAGATGAAGCCTCACCATGGAATTATTTAAAATGCTTTCATAGTTAGTTTTACGTTAATCCGTTTATTATTTGCCATGTGTGTTCATTTCGGTTTAATTTTGTGACAAAGTTGCATCGATTGTGCCATAGTTGTTTAGTCTTTGCGTTTAGTCCAATGGATACATTTTATCGTTCGGGTTACGTTCATTTATCCATTGTAGTTAGTGTTAAATCACTTTCACTTTGGATCCTTTGGACCTAAACCGTTCATGTTTTGTCTTTCGTCAAATGGCCGGATGTTTTGATTATTTCAATAGGTATGATAGGACATGCATAGGGCATGAGGATGCATGAACTAGCGTGACACTAGAACATGCATCACTTTTAATTGATAGACGGATGTTTAATTAACTGTGTTATTTAATATGGCGAGATGGATTCTAGACCTTAGGCTTTTTATTTATTTGTTTTATCGCATTTAATTTAGTTTATATTTTTATGCACGTTACCTATTTGCTTTTGGGACTAGGTTAAGGTATTATTAGTTTAGGCATAGAATTAATTTTAGCAAACACAATTTTCTGTGGGTTCGATACTCGCACTTGCACAACCACTTTATTGCAAACGATTCGTGTAATTGGCGAGTACTTATTTTTTGTATGACCACACTAAGTCATGCATCGCTTTTAATCAATAGACGGATGTTGAAATTAATTGTGTTATTTAATATGGTGAGGTGGATTCTAGACCTTTGGCTTTTTATTTCTTTGTTTTATGCATTTAATTTAGTTTTTATTTAATGCACACCAACTGTTTGATATTGGAACTAGGTTAAGGTAATATTAGTTTAGGCATTTTAAATTGGTTTTTGACAAAACCCGATTCTCTGTGGGTTCACACTCGCACTTGTACAACCACCTTATTGAAAAACGATTCGTGTAATTGACAAGTACTATTTTTGGTACGATCAAATTTTGGCGCCGTTACCAGGGAATCGGTTGTTTTGTTTGAATTGATTTTATGCTTAGATTAATTTTATCTTTCTACTAGTTATTTTTATTTCAGCAATTATTTTATTTATTTCGTGCTTTTGTATAAAAAAAAAAAATCCAAAACAATTAGTGTTTGGCTATTTTTCTTAGTTTATTTAGTTTCTGGAAAATCAGGCACGGATAGTGCGATCGATTGCATCCCTGTTGTGATCGAGCGCACTTGAGCCTATTCCATCTTGTTTGCGTACCTACGCTCGCTTAATACACAGTGCGTGCAAGCGCGCCTTGCTGATTAAACAGCAGTGCAGTGCTACACTCGATCGTACCTTTGTTGCGATTGAGCGCACTTGCAGAGACTGCTATATTGAGCTGCTTGCGATCGATCACATTTTCTTGCGCTCGAGCGCATCTCTGCTGACTACACCAACATACCCGAGCCAGTGTATGAGTTCAGTTTTCATTTTTTTGTTGTTTTGTTTAATTGTTAGTTTGTTTAATTATTTATTTTATTCTACCTATTTTTAATTGTTTACTTGCGAGTGTTAGTTTTTTGTTAGTTTATTTTTTTAATTGTTTAATTAGTTTATTGTTTTGTTAGTTTATTGTTTAGTTATTTGTTTAGTTTATTTTTATTAGTTTTTGGTTATTTTATTTTATTTTATTTTTGTAAATTGGATTATTTCATGTGGGATATTTTGAACTGTTTGGGTGAAGCGTGAGTCTTCCGTTCGATAATTTTGATGTTTTCCCTAGTTGTAGGACGCCTAATCCTACCAATTTTTACCCACATGAACCATGTTCACAATGCTCCAACTCTTACCATAGTTTAGGTAATTGTCCACATTGGGGACAATTTTCTAACTTTTCACATGAGCAGATGAACACAAGTTTCTCCAGCCCTGGGTTTGAATCAAATTCAAATTTTTATAACCCAGACTGGAGCAACCATTCTGATTTTTCGTGGCAAGCTCATGCTACGGGAAATTATGCTCCCTAAGTTGACGAACTGCACCATCCTGATTATCAGTAGTTCGACAACCAATTTTCTTCCCATTCATCATATGACTATCCTCCTAAGCAATCTTCTTTGGAAGAAACTCTTAAGGAATTCATGGAACTAGTCGGCCACCCCACCATTCCTACGTCTCAAGAACCATCATTAGAAGACACACTTGAGGCGTTCAGGCAAACAGTCAACCAACCTTGTCAAGAAATCATAGGTGCCACTGTGGCGAACACTGAAGCATTCGCAAGGTTGGAAGGACAGTTTGGTCATCTAGTTACTGAATTCAACATAGTTGAGGAGGGGAGTTTCAAAATCAAGAGATGACGAGGAGTGAGGAAGTTTTTAAGGAGACTGTTAATGAACCAAATCTAGAGAATCCTACTCTTGAGGTGCAAATGGAGAAGGGGGAAACCACTGAGATATCATTCCCTAACTCATTTTCATTAGCAGCTGAGCCTTGCATTTTAGATAACCACTCTTCCTTGCCTTCATCATATAATCATCCTCCCCATGAGTCATTAGTGCAACATTTTTCAACCGCTAATTTCGATGACTTAGAGGAGAGGATGAACCAACTCATGGCAACCAGACATACCCATACCCAGCTTTCTCACACTCATGCACCTCATCAATCATGTGAATTTTGTTATCATCCTTCTCACTAGTTTGATGATTGTCGTTTCATAAATCATTACATGACTGAAGTTAACAAGTCTGTACATGAGAATGCCCAAACCACCACCACACTTGTTAATGATGAAATTGCAGATGAAGTTGTAAGTAAGTGTAGCTTAGAGGACCCTAAGATGGAATGCTTCACCCAAGATGACTGTGACCTAGAACTTGATAGGCTAGTTGTGCAAGATGGTGTGTTGCATGAGTTAAGTTTAGAGGATACTTAAATGGAACACTTTGCTCAAGAAAAAGATGATCTAGACCTGGACAAGCTACTTGATCATGCTGATACTTTTAGTGAGCCAAGTCTTGAGGATCCATCGGGAGAGTGTTTTGATCAAATCGAATATGATCTGGATCTTGATAAGTTCCTCAAGCAAGCTGTGATGTTTAGAGAGCCAAGTCTAAAGGATTCTTTGGAACAGAGCTTTGCTCAATTTGAATTTGATTTGGATTTTGACATGATACATGAGCAAGCTAAGGCCTTAGTGGATCCAACTCCTAAGATGTGGACTGAGAATGGAGAAGAAGAGACCTAGGAGCAGATTGAGCCCCCGTCAATTTCAAATTGGTCCAATGACAAGGAAGTGAGTACTGAAGCTCACTCCTTAATCACAATCCCTCTTGAGACACAACAAGCTTCATCTATCCAACGTCTCAAAGAGCCATCTTATGTCGAGATTTTCAAGGTATCACGCACAGAAAGGTGCAAATATAGGAATAGGCATACCCAGAAAATTTTTCGAAGAAAATAATTTTGCTACATAAGATGGCGGAACATCCTTCCAAAGTGGTATCATATTCTAAAGAAGAAAGGATGGAAGGGATTGGTTGGACACCCATATGAGCGGGGAAGGTGCGGTATTTTTCAATTTTATTTTCCGCTCTGCATTTTTGATTTGTTTTCTTTTTCTTATTTTATTTCCTGTCATTTTATTTTTATTCAGTTTCTAACAGCAATTAACCTTTTGATGTGTGTGCTTGTGAGAAAAGATTGCTATTAGTTTTTGACAGGTGTTCTGATGTTCAAGTTCGAGGGACGCCTTGACCTTTGCACATCCCGGTTCCTCATCCCATTGTATTGTATTTCTTGCTACATTGGGGACAATGTGTCATTTAAGCTTGGGGGTGTGAACAAACATTCTGTCTGTCTGTCTGTTTTGTTTGTTTATTTACTTGTTTTGTTTTGTTTTTGTCTGTATATAATTTTTTTTTCCTTTTTGTTTGTTGCTATGTTGTTGATTGGGCATAACTTACATCGTAACTGTGGATTGCATGTTATTGATGTGTTTGACTTGTTTGAACATTGCATATCATTAGAAATATCGGTTTTTTATTCATGTGTTGGATTAAAGAGACTCCACTTGTTTGATTGATATTTCACATGCACACTAGCATTAGGGTTTGTGAGGTATGAGATTTGACTTTGAAGTGAGTTTCTTGAGATTTCTAGGTTTGCGATGTGATGATGAAAACCTTGGCTGTTAATAAAAAAAAAAAATCAGAAAATCATAGTAAAGTGAGTTTTTCATTGAGTAACCGGACCTCTTGCCTCACCAAGCATTGAGTGTTCGCGTAAAAAGATGAGAAATTCCAGCTAAATAATAGTATGGCTAGTTTAGGCTCCGTAGCTCTTCTGACTTGAGTAATTAAGCCATAGGGATGTCTCTACATCTAGTGCCCTAAAACCGCCTGGTTTGGGAGTCAATGGCCCAACACTTGTTACATAGGTCATTTAGAAAGCTAAGGGAGTCAAGTATTGCACAGCCTACACAAAAAAATTTGTATCTTTCAATTCAAGCCTTGGTTGTATTTATCACATTGTTTTCCTACGAATTTTGGGATACACGTCTTTTGAGAATGATTGAAACCCCATGATCTTGTGTTAGTTCACTTTGCACTTCATGGAGCATGTGTTGTCTCAATTGTCCAACCTTGAGTGAAATGATGTTTAGATGCCTGGATGATGTGGTTTGTATGTTCAACATGTTAAATTTGCTAATGATGTATGAACCACGTGTTTGTGTGAAGGGCTTTGTCCGTTAATAACATAGTGCCAAATAATTGTTTGTGGGTGTCATTCCTGAAAAACTCTTACGAGACTTCACTCGTCCACTAGGGATGCCTAGTGGTTTAAAAGGCTTGTTATATACGCTAAATACAATCGTTTATCCCACGAAAGCGAATTTATGTTTCTTGTTTTCTTTGTTTTTTTATTTTTTTTTTGCTAAGGGACTAGCAAAATGTAAGTTTGGGGGTATTTGATTGGTGTCAAATATTGTATATTGGACCCCCCTTAACTTATGTTTGTCAGGCTCTTAGTTTTGTTAATTTCAAATGTTTTGGTTAGGTTTGGTGTTTTAGTATTTTGCAGGTTGCTAAGTTACATTTGGGGCTCATGCCATTAAATATGGGGCTTAAAACAGTTCGGGGAGCTTTGGCGGCAAAATTGAGTTGAGTGATAATTCGCATCCAATGAGTCCCACCAAAACAGCCATATCTAGAGTTATAGAACTCCGATTGGGGTGATCTTGGTGTCTTTAGAAAGCTAACTCGAAGATCTACAAAATCATATTTCACAAGATTTGGCCAATTCTGAAGTATGTGCGCTCGAGCGCACATCGAGTGCGATCGCGCGCACTTGTGCCAATCAGATGCAGAAATTCATGCACGAGTGAGATCGAGTGTACCTAAGTGTGATCAAGTGCACTTAGCTGACCTGGCAATGCTGAAACCCTAAAATTAGCCTATAAATACCCCCCCTTTCTTTTGTAAACAGACCCAAACGCTGGGGAGGTGCATTTGGGAGCAAAAACTCCCCTGTTTGGCATTCTATAGCCCTTCCATTCCATCCTTTATTTGTAAGCTTTTATTTCTTTATGATTAGAGGCTAAATCTTCAACTAAGGTTGAAGATGAAGCCTTACCATGGATTTATTTAATATGTTTCATAATTAGTTTTTTTACGTTAATTCATCTCTTATTTGTCATGCTTGTTCGTTTCATTTCAATTTTGTGAGAAGATTGCATTGATTGTGCTATAGTTGTTTATTCATAGTGTTTAGTCCGATGGATACATTTCATCGTTCGGGTTACGTTCATTTATCCATTGTAGTTTGAGTTAAATCACATTCACATTAGATCCTTTGGACCTAAACCGTTCATGTTTTGTCTTTCGTCAAATGGATAGACATTTTGAGTATTTCAATAGGCATGATAGGACATGCATAGGACGTAAGGATGCATGAACTAGTGTGACACTAGGTCATGCATCGCTTTTAATCAATAGACGGATGTAAAAATTAATTGTGTTATTTAATATGGTGAGGTAGATTCTAGACCTTAGGCTTTTTATTTCTTTGTTTTATGCATTTAATTTAGTTTTTATTTAATGCATGCCAACTGTTTGATATTAGGACTAGGTTAAGGTAATATTAGTTTAGGCATTTTAAATTGGTTTTTGACAAAACCTGATTCTCTGTGGGTTTGACACTCGCACTTGTACAACCACTTTATTGCAAAACGATTTGTGTAATTGGCGAGTACTATTTTTGGAACGACCACTATTAAATAAATATTCCCAAAATAGGACTGTTAAAATCTGGGATACTACACCTCCCACTAAACCCAACGCCTACCTCTCCACTCCACTTTTCTCACGACGACTCTCTCTCAAGCTATTTCCTCTCCGCTCAAACATAGGCATTGGCACAGGTCTCTCTCTCTCGGTCGATCCTCACCTTCTCCGTCACACTGGCACAGCTTCTCTCTCTCGGTCGATTCTCATCTTCTCCTTCACGCTCAACAAGCAGTCATCTCTCTCTCGGTTGGCATCTCAAGTACTTTCATCTCTCTCTATTTGTTTGTTGAATCCTATGGAGCGTTTCATTCTCTAGAGAAAGAAAAAATTCAGATTTGTTCATTTTTGTTTGGTTTTGATTTCTTTCTCTGTAATCGTATGGAGCGTTGGTGGTGGGTGTGATGAGAAAAGTGATTTGTGGATGGTTGATTATATGGGTGTGTCTAGGTCCAAGTCTCTTTGTAGTTTCTGGGGCAGTTGGTTGTTTGGGTCAGAGGTAATTGTGCATATTAGCTTGGTACCTTTATGGTTACGTTTTGCCCTTTTGGCCTTTTTCATTTATTGGTTTCTTGAAAGAATGGTAAAGTTTTGGTTGAAAGAGCAAAATTTCGTATTTGGAGAACATACAAAAGTCTCATACAATGTAAAGAGAATGCAATAAGATGGTTATGGAAAATCCTCACAAATTGAGATTTATTGTTTAATCCAGAGATATTTTTGGAGGGTGATGGTATATGTCCAAGTACCTTTAGATTTCGTGGGTGTTCAAATCTATGTGGCATTAAATATATTATTGTTTTATCTATGGTTACTGGTTGTAGGCATAGTGATAAGGAAGGAATCATTGTGCAATTTTTCCTTGAATATGGATGAGTTTCTTTTGTTCTCACTGGGTTTGGCTGAGTCTATATTCCTTAACATTCCCAATGGGGTTTCTTTTAGACTTTCTTAAATAGAACTTGTTCCTACCTTTTAGTTATTATCATTAGGGTGGCCTTTCAATTGACTTCAATTTTCATAATAAATTTGTGTAGAGATTTTCGTTTTTCCAGATTGTCGAACTAGAATTGTGGTCTTCTCATTTGAGAAAACTCGATAATTTAGCTTTCTTGGGTTCTTATTAGGAGAAATGTTCTGGAACCAATGGCATAATTAGGTGCTTGAAGCATACTTACACGAGAATTAGATGAAAGACATCTTATACAGTTTCTGAGGGAAGTGTATCCTGTTTTTGAAGTGAAGGTGTAGAAAGGCACTTGTTAGTTGATTTGTGGTGGAGATGTTTTGTGGTGGCATTTCTTTCTTGGACGGGTTTGAGTGGAAAGATTGGGGGTTTTCAATGAATGTTAGGTGGGTTTGTGATTACCGATGAGATTTGTTTTATTCCTCCTCTTCTTGGATTTCTAAGATGGATGGCTGGGAAGATGAAAAGCTTGATATTACTAGGAGGAGGATATTATGAAGTTTGCTGGTTCTTTTTTGTTTGATATTATGAAGTGAATTTTATAATGTTATGATTGATTCTTTTATTTTCTCAGAAAAAAGAATTATTGATCCAAAAAGTTTTGATTCAGCTGTCAGACAAGAGAAGGGTGACGATTCAAGATTCAAGGAAAACTTTGGCACTGTCGATAAGGAAGTACTATAAGAAAGATGGGAAAGATCGTCCTACTTCTAAAGGTAGTTATTTTACTTTATATAGACTTGGTATTTTTGTTGCTTTTTTTTTTTTTTTTTTTTTTTTTCTTTTTTCAAGTTTATACTGCTTTCTATGTATCTTCTTGAGCCTCTTATATGTATTTTTATTTGGGTTTTACGCAAGCCCACTTTAGAATTATGGGTCATTGACTCATAGCGGTCGTTCCTCGGTTGGGAGAGTGGTGTGTTCTTATGCCCAAAAATATCGTTAAAAATTTGTCTTAGTGGAGGACAGTTTCTAACATTGTGAAAAGGGTCATAGCAAAATGAACATGGTCCATAGAGTGTTGAGATGTTTCCCCACATGAGAACAAAAACAAAAAGAAATTAAAATAACAAGAGAAAATAAAAACCAAAAATAAAAAGAAAAAATCTCACAAACTGATGCAACTGCTGTCTGGTAGAGCGCTCAATCATACAGGTTGGTGCGCTCGATTGTACTTGAGGCAGAACTGCAAAACAAAAAATAAAACACAGCGTCTTCGATGCTGCTGTTTAACTTTGTGCTTGATCACCCTGTGCTCGATCGCACCGCTGCAGAACAGAATTAAAATTCAAAAAAAAAAAAAAACAATAACGAGAAAATTTAAATAAAATAAAATTAACTAATGGAAAAAAAAAATTCTAAACAAAATTAAACAATCCCCGGCAACGGTGCCAAAAATGATCAGTGTCAAATTGTGTATATTTGACCCCTTTAACTTATATTTGTTAGGCCTTTAGCTTTGTTAATTTCTAATTATTTTTGGTGTTTTTAGTGTTTTGAGTTGTGCATGTCTTTACAACAAAAGTTGGCCACAAAAGAGCAAAAAGACACTAAGTGAAGAATTGGATCCCTGCCAAGTGCGTTCGACCGCACTTGGTGCGTTCGAACGCACTGACGGTCGAGCGCAAGGACACGGTCGATCGCAGTCCCCGTCAGCCCGCATCTCGCGCGGGTGCCATAGGAGTCCATCGCTTCCGCTGCGCCGTTACGGTTTTCTGCGGTCGAACGCACATTGTGCGATCGAACGCACAACTCAGCAGTACGTTCGAACGCTCCTCATGCGTTCGAACGCACTCGTAGGATTTTGTAGCCTATAAATAGGACCCTAGGTCCATTTGGTCGAACACACATTCTTTGGGGCGTTTTTAGAGAGCATTTTGCATCTGTTTGCCTTGCTCCGCCCCTTTTAGTTGTAAGCTTTTACTTTAAAGTTATTTTTAATGCATTATTTTAATTCAATTATGCTTTGTTATTCAATGGGTGGCTAAAATCTTCAACTTAGGTTGAAGATGAAGCCTCGCCCTTAGTTTATATTTCTTGCTTTTACATTTTATGCTTTATTTTCCGTTATTTAATTCCGTACTCGTCATTTAATTTCTGTGACAAATAATTGAATGGTTGTGTGTTGTTGAT
>VIBQ01000104.1:102393-144262 GCA_006937295.1 Carpinus fangiana | reverse complement strand
TAAATGAGAAACCAAACTAAACTAAGAAAGCAATAGCCTAAGTAAGCAAAAATGAATAAAAATAGCAAAACAGGGACTATGAAATCAACAAAAACAAAAATAGATATGCACAAACTAATAGGGAACAAAAACAAAAACAGCAAGATATGCAAAAACAGCAATGAACTAAAAACTAATTAACAATAACCTATCAACAACATGTGAATAAAAACAAAGCAAATTAAAAAAAATATAAAAAGATGCAGTAAAAACATAAACAATATTAGAAACAGAAAATAAAACTAGCTAAGATAACCTTAACACTTAACAAAACAAGACAATTTTAACAACTAACAATTTAGACTAACAAAACCTCTAACTAAAACATATGCAAATTATATAAACAACTAAAAGCAAAAATAAACTAAACATAGCTAATCACAGCAAGCAAAATACTCAAAATAAGCAGTTAAAACAATTAAAATAAGTCTAACAATTAATTAAAACACAAAGAAATTAAAAACAGAACATACTTCCTCTAGTATGTTGATGCTAGAAGCAGAGGTGCGCTCGAGCGCAGGTCAGCACGTTGGATCGCATACACGCAAATGTAGTAGTCTGTGCACATGCGTTCGAACGTAATTGAAGTACGTTCGAATGTAGAGCTGCACTGCTTTGTTCTGACAAGGGGGTGCGCTCGCACGCAGAGGCGTGTAGTGCGAGCGCAGGTACTCGGCCGATGGAATAGGCGACAGTGCGTTCGACCGCAAGAACTGCGTTCGACCGCACTGTAGGAGCCTGATTTTCCAGGAACTATGTACAAAATTAAAAATTGACAAACACTAAGCTAAAAATTAACAAAAATACACTAAAACACGAAAAATAAACTATGAACAGTATTGAAATTGTAGAAAATAAAAACTAGTAGAAAAATAACATTAATCTAAAAGCAAAGTTAAATTCAAAACAACTCAAACGGTTCCCCGGCAACGGCGCCAAAATTTGGTCGCACAAATTTAATTGTACTCACCAATTGCATGAGTCGTTTGTAATACAGTGGATGTGCAAGTGCGATGTCGAACCCACAGAGAATCGTGTCTTGTTAAAAACTGATTTTATAGTGCCTAAACTAATCCTACCTTAACCTAGTCCCAAAAGTAAACACATGGTGTGTAGAAAATAAAATCTAATTAAAATGCAATAAAACAAAGAGATAAAAATTCTAAGGTCTAGAATCCACCTCACCATATTTAAATACACAGTTAATTAAGCATCCGTCTATCGATTAAAAACAATGCATGTTCTAGTGTCACACTAGTTCATGCATACTTACGCCCTATGCATGTCCTATTGTGCCTATTGAAATAATCAAAATGTCCGCCCATTTGACAAAAGACAAAACATGAACGGTTTAGGTCCAAAGGATCCAAAGTGAAAGTGATTTAACACTAACTACAATGGATAAATGAACGTAACCCGAACGATGAAATGTATCCATCGGACAAACGCAAAGACTAAACAACTACGGCACAATCAATGCAAATTTGTCACGAAATTAAACCGAGACGAACACACATGGCAAATAATAAACGGATTAACGTAAAACTAACTATGAAAGCATGTTAAATAAATCCATGGTGAGGCTTCATCTTCAACCTTAGTTGAAGATTAGCCTCCCATGCTAAAGGAGACACAATCAACAAGAAATAAAACAATTAATTGAAGAAAAGAAGTTTAGAAGTGTTTACAATGAAGAATAAGGAGGTTTTAGGCCACTGAGGGTGCCTCAACTCGTCTCCCAAGCATCGAATATACAAAAATGAGGTAAGGTTCTATTTATAGACAAAATAAATCGTGCTGCCAGGTCAGGGGTACGTTCGAACGCAGGGGGTGCGTTCGAACGCAACACTGCATGCGTTCGATTGTGGTGCTGTGCATTCGGTCGCATGTGCCTCACCGTGCTGCGCGCGTTCGAGTATAGGCGCTGCGTTCGACCAAATAATTGCCCACGGCGCAAGGTTGAAGCGATGATCAATAGGGCCGGCTAGAGCAACATGGGAAAGGCGGGCTAACTAGACCTGCGTTCGAACGTGGTATGTGCGTTTGACCGTACTTGCGTTCGAACGCAACAAGTGCGTTCAAATGCACTTTGCAGAGGCTGAAATAGTATCTTTGGTTAACTCCGCCCCTTTTGAACCACAATTCGCACCAAGGACCTACAACACATTAAAACACTAAAACAAAACAAAATATTAAATATTAACAAAACTAAGAGCCTAACAAACATAAGTTACGGGGGGTCCAATATACAATATTTGACACTGATCAACGTCCTTAAATAAACATGCGATTAACAACATGATAAACATAAATTATAACAATTCTACTAACCCTCTACTACCACCCTAAGATAATGATAGCATAAGATAAAGATAATAAACATGCTACTAACAACATGATAAACATAAGCTATAACACTCATACTAACCATCTACCACTGTAAGATAATGATAGCATAAGATAACAACTCCTAGATAAATGAGATAACTCTTATCCCTTATTCTTCTTCCTCTGATAGGATTACTCTTGGTACTTTGAATTAGGATTCCTAGTCACATGGGTAGAGTCCCTATCAGTATATTGGAGCCAACAATTAGGGAAGCCAATGCCACGTATCATGTAGCTTACCTTTGTAGGGACTTGGGATTGCAAACCATATCCTTGGAGGGAAATGCGAAAAAGATTGTGGAGGCTGTTAACTCATCCACTATAGTGACCCAAATAACTATCTAGGCATAAGTAGCTTAGTTAAGGGGGTTAATTTGAACTTTGGGTCATTAAGGACACTTGAAGGGTAATTTGGACTTTAGGGACTGATGTACACTAGGTCTAGCAAATGTACACTCCTGTCTTTTTTAGCTGACTTACGCTGCTGTTTGTAGTACAGACGTACGTGGGGGGGACCACCGGACGTACGCTCTGCAAATAGTACACAGACGTACGCTAGACCACATGGACATACGCTAATTTTTGAAATACCATTTGGTTAATACCTGAACGTACGAAGCTCCCATTGGACCGCTATGCAAAAGTGTCAGATGTATGCTAGGGTTGGCAGATGTATACCACTTTTTGAGGTGTTGATAGAGCCCCTCAACTATAAATACCCCCACCCCTCTTCAGATTTCTCACGCCTCTCTTCCCCCCCAGGCTACCAGAAGTCAGTTTTGTGAGTGTTTTGTGTGTTAGCTTAATTATGCTTTAAATCTTGTTTGGGTTAGCGTTTTGTTAACTTAGCATTGTTACATTGCGTGGAGGTTTTATTTTGACTTAGAGAGCCCCATGAAGCCCTTTGATAGGTTGGTTTGGAGGTTAGGAGGATGAGTGGAGAAAATGAGGTTATCCCAGAAAAACTCGGAGCAGACGTATGGTCTGAAGTGTCATAGCAGATGTATGGCCCCGAGCCAGGACATCCGGTCTAGAGTGTTACAGGGACTTTATTTTCACCTAGGCATCCCATAGCTCCTATTTTCCTTATCCTATAGTTGTTTTAGTAGAAATAGGACTAATAGAAGGTTTTGCACAGATTTGGAGAACCCGGATCATTCGAAATTCTCAAAGACATTATTCGACCCAGGTGAGTTTTAACTCACATAATGCTCGATGTTATTTTTCTTGCACTACACGTCTGTTTTAAGTACCAAGAAAATGTGCATATTTACAACGCTCACAGTTTATACTTGTTGCACATGAACTCTAGCATTTTGAGAAAACGTTGTGCTGAATATGTTAATAAAGTGAGACTTGTNTAAACGGATTAACGTAAAACTAACTATGAAAGCATGTTAAATAAATCCATGGTGAGGCTTCATCTTCAACCTTAGTTGAAGATTAGCCTCCCATGCTAAAGGGAGACACAATCAACAAGAAATAAAACAATTAATTAAAGAAAAGACGTTTAGGAGTGTTTACAATGAAGAATAAGGAGGTTTTAGGCCACTGAGGGTGCCTCAACTCGTCTCCCAAGCATCGAATATACAAAAATGAGGTAAGGTTCTATTTAGAGACAAAATAAATCGTGCTGCCAGGTCTGGGGTGCGTTCAAATGTAGGGGGTGCGTTCGAACGCAACACTGCATGCGTTTGATTGTGGTGCTGTGCATTCGGTCGCATGTGCCTCGCCGTGCCGCGCGCGTTCGAGTGTAGGCGCTGTGTTCGACCGCAGTGCATTCGAACACACTGTGTGCGGTCGAACGCAAATAACTGCCCACAGCGCAAGGTTGAAGCGATGATCAATAGGGCCGGCTAGAGCAAAGCGGGAAAGGCGGGCTGACTGGACCTGCGTTCGAATGTGGTATGTGCGTTCGACCGTACTTGCGTTAGAACGCAACAAGTGCGTTCAAACGCACTTTGCAGAGGCTGAAATAGTATCTTTGGTTAACTACGCCCCTTTTGAACTACAATTCGCACCAAGGACCTACAACACATTAAAACACTAAAACAAAACAAAATATTAAATATTAACAAAACTAAGAGCCTAACAAACATAAGTTACGGGGGGTCCAATATGCAATATTTGACACTGATCAACGTCCTTAAATAAACATGTGATTAACAACATGATAAACATAAACTATAACACTTCTACTAACCCTCTACCACCCTAAGATAATGATAGCATAAGATAAAGATAATAAACATGCTACTAACAACATGATAAACATAAGCTATAACACTCATACTAACCATCTACCACTGTAAGATAATGATAGCATAAGATAACAACTCCTAGATAAATGAGATAACTCTTATCCCTTATTCTTCTTCCTCTGATAGGATTACTCTTGGTACTTTGAATTAGGATTCCTAGTCACATGGGTAGAGTCCCTATCAGTATATTGGAGCCAACAATTAGGGAAGCCAATGCCACGTATCATGTAGCTTACCTTTGTAGGGACTTGGGATTGCAAACCATATCCTTGGAGGGAAATGCGAAAAAGATTGTGGAGGCTGTTAACTCATCCACTATAGTGACCCAAATAACTATCTAGGCATAAGTAGCTTAGTTAAGGGGGTTAATTTGAACTTTAGGTCATTAAGGACACTTGAAGGGTAATTTGGACTTTAGGGATGGATGTACACTAGGTCTAGCAAACGTACACTCATGTCTTTTCTAGCTGACTTACGCTGCTGTTTGTAGTACAGACGTATGTGGTGGGGACCACCGGACGTACGCTCTGCAAATAGTACACAGACGTACACTAGACCACATGGACATACGCTAATTTTTGAAATACCATTTGGTTAATACCTGAACATACGAAGCTCCCATTGGACCGCTATGCAAAAGTGTCGGATGTACGCTAGGGTTGGCAGATGTATACCAGTTTTTGAGGTGTTGATAGAGCCCCTCAACTATAAATACCCCCACCCCTCTTCAGATTTCTCACGCCTCTCTTCCCCCCCAGGCTGCCAAAAGTCAATTTTGTGAGTGTTTTGTGTGTTAGCTTAATTATGCTTTAAATCTTGTTTGGGTTAGCGTTTTGTTAACTTAGCATTGCTACATTGCGTGGAGGTTTTATTTTGACTTAGAGAGCCCCATGAAGCCCTTTGATAGGTTGGTTTGGAGGTTAGGAGGATGAGTGGAGAAAATGAGGTTATCCTATAAAAACTCGGAGCGGACGTATGGTCTGAAGTGTCATAGCAGATGTATGGCCCCGAGCCAGGACATCCGGTCTAGAGTGTTACAGGGACTTTATTTTCACCTAGCCATCCCATAGCTCCTATTTTCCTTATCCTATAGTTGTTTTAGTAGAAATAGGACTAATAGAAGGTTTTGCACAGATTTGAAGAACCCGGATCATTCAAAATTCTCAAAGACATTATTCGACCCAGGTGAGTTTTAACTCACATAATGCTCGATGTTATTTTTCATGCACTACACGTCTGTTTTAAGTACCAAGAAAATGTGCATATTTACAACGCTCACATTTTATACTTGTTGCACATGAACTCTAGCATTTTGAGAAAACGTTGTGCTGAATATGTTAATAAAGTGAGACTTGTAAAAAGAACATGCATGTAAAATACAGACAAGATAATTTGCATCGTATGACATGATACACTGGTACATGCAGTATAATGGTCATAGGCTTACTATACATGTTAGCTTTATGGTCAAATGTGTGTATTATATGGGCCTTGGATCCAATGGTTGTTCGTGGCCAGTGACCTTAAAGGGCGGTCACTACAGGACGGACATCATTAGCGGTGTGGGTCACCCGAGGTTGGACTCGGTTGTGCTGCTAGCGTTATGTATGGTAGCATGCAATGGCTAGGGCACTGGCATTGTACTACAGGTCTCTCGGTACAACACCAACCCTACTGAGAATGGGTAATATCTCGGATAGACCATACTGTTGAACTATGATGGTTACTGTAATTCATATGCATATATTATATATATCTATATCACGCATAATATAAACTGTCATGATGAAACTGTCATCTGTTTTATGAAAAAATTAGAGTTCATTACTAAACTAGCATGGGCATTATTTGTGTTAAGAATCACTAAGTCTTAGACTTACCATTTCTTTTTATTATTATTTTTTGATTTCTTTCCCCTTCATTACGAATGCTTGTGCCGTTTAGCTATCCTAGGCGAGGATGCCACATGAGTCGACATGGGTGATCATTCAGGACTTGATCTGTGTGATTTTTAAGGATATGGATCCCATCTGGTTAAGAACCATGTGGGAAGATGGAGGGACTGCTCGCGCGAATATGATCAAGATTTTGATCTGATTAGCCCTACTTAAGCTTAGATCTAGGCTCTGATCATTTAATCTTTTTTGAGAACAATGTTATTATGTTATTTTGGTTTGTACCCCCTACTTGATGATGGTCTGATGACCAGTACATTTGATGATTATCTATGTGATGATGATGTTGTTACATTTTCTCTAGTGCATGTTGTGTGAATGTCAATTTATTATCTCTTATTCCCATAGTCTTAGTAAAGTCTTCCGCTGCAGCTTTCTCATTGCGATGAGAAAGGTTGAAATCCCTGAGTCTTATCCCTTAAGGGACAGGGCTGGGATAACTAGGCGTAAGTAGCTTAGTTGGCGGAGTTAATTTAGGCTTTGGGTCACTAAGGATACTAGAGGGAATTTGGACTTTTGGGCAGACGTATGCTAGGTCTGGCAGATGTACGCTGCTGTTTGTAGTGTGGATGTACAATGGGGGACCACCGGACGTATGCTCTACAAATCGTATAGGCAGATGTACGTGGGACCATCGGACGTACGTTATTTTTTGAATACCCTCTGGATAATACCTGGATGTACGAGGCAGCCATGGAACCACTGGGCAAGAACCACTGGACATACGCTCCTTGGCTGGATGTATGCTGCTTTTCTGGGCCTATAAATAGACCCCTACCCCCTTCGTGTTTCTCATAATTTCCAGACGCCCCCAGGCTGCCATAGTGTTTCCCAAGTGTGTTGAGTGTGTTGTGAGGGTGTGTGTGAGGCGTTTGCGAGTTTTGAAACGTTCCTAAGTTGGAACTCTTGCGGTTTTGTTTCAAGGAGGTAACATTTGATCCATAGCTTTTAATTACGTCATTATGCTGTTTGTTTTGTGTTTAGTTGTAGTTGTTGGCTTACTTGTGCTTTAAGACCCGTTTGGGTTAGCGTTTTAGTTAGCTTAGCGTTGTTACGTTGCATGGAGGTTGCAAACTAGACTAGAAGGCTTTAGGGTGTTCCTAATAGCCCTAGGAGTCGGAGAATAGGTGGACTGTTGAGAGAAAATGAGGTTCTCCCTGAGAACCCACACAGCGGACATACGGTATCATGACCGGACGTACGACTTGTCATTGCACGGCGAACGCATGCTCTCGAGCCCAGACGTACGGTCAGTGTGTGACAGGGAAACCCTATTTTCACCAACCGTCCCGTAGCTCCTATTTTTCTTACTTTAGGGTTGTTTTAGTGGAATTAGGACTAATAGAAGGTTTTCCACAGATTTGGAGAACCCGAATCTTTTGGAGTTTTCGGAGACACGTATCAATCCAGGTGAGTTTTAACTCACATAATGCTCATNAAATAGACCCCTACCCCCTTCGTGTTTCTCATAATTTCCAGACGCCCCCAGGCTGCTAGAGTGTTCCAGAGTGTTTCCCAAGTGTGTTGAGTGTGTTGTGAGGGTGTGTGTGAGGCGTTTGCGAGTTTTGAAACGTTCCTAAGTTGGAACTCTTGCGGTTTTGTTTCAAGGAGGTAACATTTGATCCATAGCTTTTAATTACGTCATTATGCTGTTTGTTTTGTGTTTAGTTGTAGTTGTTGGCTTAGTTGTGCTTTAAGACCCGTTTGGGTTAGCGTTTTAGTTAGCTTAGCGTTGTTACGTTGCATGGAGGTTGCAAACTAGACTAGAAGGCTTTAGGGTGTTCCTAATAGCCCTAGGAGTCGGAGAATAGGCGGACTGTGGAGAGAAAATGAGGTTCTCCCTGAGAACCCATACAGCGGACATACGGTATCATGACCGGACGTACGACTTGTCATTGCACGATGAACGCATGCTCTCTAGCCCAGACGTACGGTCAGTGTGTGACAGGAAACCCTATTTTCACCAACCGTCTCGTAGCTCCTGTTTTTCTTACTTTAGGGTTGTTTTAGTGGAATTAGGACTAATAGAAGGTTTTCCACAGATTTGGAGAACCCGAATCTTTTAGAGTTTTCGGAGACACGTATCAATACAGGTGAGTTTTAACTCACATAATGCTCATTGCTATTTTCCCATGCACTGCACATCTATTTTGTGTATAGAGAAAACATGCATATTTTACATCTCTCACAGTTTGTACTTATTGCACATGAACTCTGTCATTTTGAGAAAAATGTTGTGCTGAACATGTTAACCAAGTGAGACTTGTAAAATGAGATGTATGTAAATACAGACAAGATAATCTGCATTGTATGACATGGTACACCGGTACGTGGGGTAGTAATGGCCATGGGCTTACTATACATGTTAGCTTTATGGTCAAATGTGTGTGTCATACGGGCTGTGGATCCATTGGTTTCGTAACCTTGATGCAACCATTCCCTATAGTTCGGTCACTACAAGACGGACGTCATTAGTTGGTGTGGACCACTCGGGGTCGGACTTGATCGTGCTACTCATGTTACGTACGGTATGTTGTACAATGGCTGGGGCACTGGCATTATATTATAGGTCCATCAGGACAGCATCAACCCTGCTGAGAAGGGGTAATATCTCGGGTAGACCATACTGTTAAACTATGACTGTTGATTATATCATATGCATATATCATTACTATACATATATCACGCATTAATAAGCTGTCATGATGTAACTGCTTTTGCTTATTAAACATCTGAATTCATTACTAAAACTAGTATGGGTATTATCTGCGTTAAAAATCACTAAGTCTTAGATGTACCCCCTTTTATTTATGTCTTTCCCCATCATTACAAATAATTGCACAGTTTAGCTGCACTAGACGAAGATGCCATCGAAGACTACTTGGGTGATTGCTCAGTACCTGATACGGTTGATCTTTGAGGATATGGATCCCATTTGGCTTAAGACGATGTGGAAAGACAGAGGATCTACCCGTGTAGATATGATAGAGATCCTGATTTCACTAGCTTTGCTGAATCTTAAGTCTAGGCTCTGATCTGTTGATATTTTGTGAACAATGTTATTGTATCTTATTTTGGGGATGTATCTATTTTCTTGTTGACGATCTGATGACCAATATACTTGGCAACTATTTATGATATCGATGATGTAGTACTTATCTCTAGTATTGTTATGTGATGTTTCATTTACTATCTCTTAATCCCATAGTCTTGGTAAAGTCTTCCGCTACAGTTTTCTCGTTACGACGAGGAAAGTGATTTCCCAGAGGTCGTGTCCTGGAGGGACATGGCTGGGATGGCGCGCCGTGGGATCAATTACAAGTTAATTGATATTCACATCAGGCGGGGCGTCACATAGGATCAATTACTAGTTAATTGATTAGTCCATAGGCGTTGTCACACCCACGAGTACATGGAGTCGATTCAGACACCTAATAAATGACACACGGCATATCCTACTTGCACTATCAAGGTGGAATTGTATTTTTGTTCACCATGACGCAATTGAGGTGGCACATCGTCACAACAAATGTCAGTGATCGAATATGGAGGGACACAACTCCAAATTGTATTAGTGATATCGTTTTGATGGAGCAATTAGCTCTATCTTGTGATTGTTGATGGAGCTTTTGTGCTCCACCTCCTAATCTTTTATCAACGATAATAATCAATTCATTTTCAAAAAAAAAGGTTGACAATATTTTTTTTTTTGGAAACTTCACTTTGACCCCCTGAATTTCCACACTATTTGACAAACCCCCCTCAAACTTTAAAATCTCTCACTTTAGATCCCTGAACTTTCAATTACTCTCAATTATAACCATTCCGTCAATTTTATCCGTTAAAAATACAAAAAATACCAAAATATACATGATTTTCATTTTTAAATAAAAAAAGTTTTGAAAATTGAAATTTAATATAAAAGTCAGAGGTATAAATATCATGTACTATTTAAAATCTGACGAAGGGGCCCACAGTGAGAGTAATTGAAAGTTCAGGGGTCCAAAGTGAGAGATTTTAAAGTTTGAGGGGGGTTTGTCAAATCGTGTGAAAGTTCAGGTGGCCAAAGTGAAGTTTCCTTTTTTTTTTGAGAAAATACATTTTACCCATGAACTANTGCTTTTTTTCTTTTTTTCTTTTTTTCTTTTTTTTTCTAAAATGCCCCTATCCCAAGTTTTAAAAAAAAAAACAAAAAAAACAAAACAAAAAAAAACAAATTCAAATTTTTTAAAAAAAATTTAAAAATTAAGGGGTGGTCGGCAACCCCTGTTGGGCCTAGGGGTGGCTTTGGCCACCCTAAAATCCCCGGGGCCGGATGGATTTTAGAGATAAGTAGTGCAAAATTTCTAGAAACACATTCCATAATAAGAGCAACCCAATAGGTGCAAAATTTCTTTAATTATCTCTTGTGTAACATAATTAGAGAAAAACAATGCCGCAAACGGCCCCCCTAAAATCCCCAGGGCCGGATGGATTCCCCGTTTGTTTTTTTATCAAAATAATTGGGAGGAGGTAGGGACGATGGTATGTAATGCTGCTTTAAATTTCTTTGGGATTAGACAATTGGAGGGATTTATTAATCACTCATTTAGCATTGATCCCAAAAATGCCAAATCCCTCACAGGTGATTGAATATTGACCCATTAGCCTTTGCAATGTAATCTATAACATAGTGTTCAAAGTATTGGCTAATAGGTTGAAAGTCATTCTCCCATCAATTATTTCTAGCAACCAAAGTGCATTTATTTCTGGTAGACTTATTTCTGATAAAATTTTGGTTGCTTATGAGATGCTTCATTCCATGCACTCGTGTATGTGGGGTAAGGAGTGATACATGGCCATCAAACTCGACATGAATAAGGCCTATGATCGAGTGGAATGGAGTTTTTTAGAGGCCGTAATGCGTCGGATGGGTTTTGCACCTAGTTGGGTTGCTCTTATTGTAGAATGTGTTTCTACTGTCATTTATTCTATTATTGTCAATGGGCAACCACTGGGAAATATCCGGCCATCTAGAGGGCTGCGTCAGGGGGATCCACTCTCTCCCTATTTATTTCTTTTGTGTGTAGAAGTGCTGAGTTCTCAATTGCAACAAGTAGAACGGTCCGGGCTACTTTGAGGTGTTCCCACATCTCCAAAGGGACCCCGGTTGAACCACTTGTTTTTTGCTGACAAAATTTGCTCTTTTGCAAAGCTTATGTTCATGATGGCAGGTCTTGTCAGGTTTTCTTGGAACCTATGAAGAGGCACCAGGGCAACGGTTGAATAAGGACAAGACTTCGGTTTTCTTTAGTTGAAATACTAACTTGGAGACCCAAGAGGTGTTGTTGCAGCTGATCGGGGTTCTAGCCTCCAAGAGATATGACCACTATTTGGGTTTGCCAGCTCTAGTGGGAAAATCCCGGATCCAGGAATTCAGAAGTATCTCTGAGCGAGTAAAGAAGAGGATAACTGATTGGAAAAATAAATTCCTATCCCAAGATGGTAAGGAGGTCTTGTTGAAAGCGGTGATTCAGGCAATCCCAACTTATTGTACGAGCACTTTTTTGTTACCTAAGGAGTTGTGTCGGGAGATAAATTCCATGATGCAAAAACTCTGGTGGGGGCATAAGGATAATGATAGGAAGATCCACTGGATGAGTTGGGAAAAAATGGGCGAAGTAAAGAAATAAGGTGGTATGGGTTTTCATGACCTTCACTCTTTTAATAAGGCACTTCTAGCCAAGCAGGGGTGGTGATTAATTCAAGATCCGAACAGTTTGGCGGGAAGGGTCTTAAAAGAGAAGTATTTTAAGAATTGCTCTTTTTTGGAGGCAAAAAAAGGGAGTCGATCTTTTTTTGCTTGCATGGCAAAGTATTATTGCGGCTAGGGGACTTTTAATGGAGGGACTGCATTGGAGGGTGGGAAATGGGAGGCTTATTAACATATGGGAAGATAAGTGGATCCTGAAACCCACTTCTTATACCATTCAATCCCTTTGTACACAATTGCTGACTGATACTAAGGTGGAGAGGTTGATTGATAGGGAGACAAGGGACTGGAATGTGCCATTGATAAATGCCATTTTTTAGGAAGAGGAGGCAGCATTAATATGTCAAATCCCATTAAGCAAATATGGCCCAGCTGACCGGTTGATATGGAGATACACTTCCAAAGTGTGCTTCATTGTTCATAATGCGTACCATTTAGAGAAGGAGCTGCAAGCTAGGAGGAAAGGGGAGGGATCTACACAATCTAGAAATCAGCAATTGTGGAATTCTTTATGGAGTTTGGGTGTTCCAAATTCTATTAAGGTCTTCTTATGGAAGGCGTGCAAAAACATCTTACCAACGAAAGATAATTTACGACAAAGGGGTGTCTTACAAGATGATTCATGCATCTTTTGTTTGAAGGAAACTGAAATAGTGAGTCATGTCTTGTGGGACTACCCATCTGCAAGGGACCTTTGGAGTGCATGTGGGTGTGGGGTACAGAAAAGCCATGCTGGAGCTGACTCTTTTCTGGAGATTTTTGAGACCCTGCTTATGCGATGTACTAGGGAAGAACTGATTGTTTCAACTTTGATTGCCAAGAAACTTTGGACACGAAGGAATGGAGTGGTGCATGGAGAAGTTTTTATGCATCTAAACCAGATTGTGCGTGATTCAGAGGCTATAGCTAGGACCATCCAGGAGCTTCCAAATTCACAAGCTGCGGCAGGGGTCAATGGCGCAAACGTGACTCTTCCGAGGTGGGAAAGACCACCCTTTGGGCGCAACAAAGTTAATTGGGATGTGACGATTGATGTTAAATCGCATCATATGGGCATGGACGTTATCATTCGAGATCACTATGATCTCGTCTATGCTGCAAAGTGTGTCAGGATTACAAAAGCTTATGAGCCGAAGATCAAGGAAGCTATGGCAGCTATGGTTGCCGCAATGTTTAACATTGAACGATACTTCCAGCATGTCATAATAGAGGGAGATTCAGTGTAGGTGGTTCAAGCCTTGAAGGAAAGAGATACGTGCTGGAGAACTTTCAGGCATATTATAGAAGACACCAGGTGCCTTCTTCGTTCCTGCAGATCTTGTCCAACACGTGAGGAGTGTAGTGACCCAGACAATTAACCAGGCATTGGTAGCTTAGTTAGAGGGTTAATTTGGACTTTGGATCACTAGGATCTGCCATAATGGCATTTTGGGAATTGGGCTTCTGCATTGGACATACGTTAGGGTTGGCGGATGTACGCTCTTGCCTTTTAGTGCGGATGTATGCTGAGACCACCGGACGTATGCTCTTATCTTTTAGTACGAACATACGCTAGGGTTGGCGAATGTATGCTCTTGTCTTTTAGTGCGGACATCCACTGGGGGACCACCTGACATCCACTGACAGATAGTACGCCGTACTCTCTGAATAGTACAGCGGATGTATGCTCAAAAGTACCAGACGTCTACTACTTTTTGGATTGACCGCTGGGTAATACTTGGACGTATGAGACAACCCTTGGACCACTGTGTAATAGCACCAGATCTACGCCCCTTTGGACCCGCCGTCCGTTGCTTGCTGACCCTATAAATACCCCTCACCCATTTCACACCCATCCGCCCCTAAACCCCTATCTTCGCCCATAGCCTGCGAAAATCCTTCCTTTTGTGAGTGTTTTCTGAGGTTTTGTGAGTTCAGAGCTAGTGGAGTGGAGGTTCTCGAAGTTTCACTTCAAGGAGGTAATGCTCGGTTGCCCAGCTCTTCTCTTACATTGTTATGCTGCTCGATTATTGTTTTATGTTGTTAGTTGTAGTTTAGCCTTAATTATGCTTTAGATCTTGTTTAGGTTAGCGTTTTGTTAACTTAGCATGATCGCGTTGCATAGAGGTTTCATTTCGACTTAGGAGACCATAGGAAGCCCTTTATTAGGCTTAGAAGTTCGTTTGGAAAATAGGAGGACAAGTGGAGAAAATGAGGTTCTCCCTGAAAATATAGAAGCCGACGTACGGTCTGGAAACCGAACGAACGGTCTGAAGTATCACAGCAGACATATGGCCCCGAGCCTGGACGTACAGTCCAGAGTATGACAGGGAACTTTATTTTTAGCCGCTATCTTATAGCTCATGTTTCCTTGTTCTAGAGTTGTTTTAGTAGAAATAGAACTAATGATAGGTCTTTTCTCAGTATTCGGGGTTATTGAGCCTCAAGGGAATTACATGAAGGAGCTTTACGACCCGGGTGAGTACAAACTCACATGGATGCTTTGTTGTTACTTTTCTTGCATTGCATATCTATTTTATATATATCAAATATGCATATTTTGTAACTCTCATGAAATACATTTTGGAACTACTGGGAACTCTCTTTTGAGAAAACGTGTGTTGATTAATAAGATAATATTGAGACTTGTAAAACTATGCATGTAAAAAACTGATAGATTAATTGCATCATATGACATGGTACACCGACACTGTGGTATAATGACTATGGGCTTACTATATGAGTTAACTTTATGGTCAGTGTACGTGTGTGGTGGCTTTGGATCCAATGGTTTTGTGATCAAGACGCAGCCATTCCCAACGGATGGTCACTATAGGATGGACGTCATTAGCGGTGTGGGCCACTAGAGGTCGGACTCGATCATGTCGCTAATGTTACGTACGGTATGCTGTGCAATGGATGGGGCACTGGCATTGTACTACAAGTCCCTCAGGATAACGTCAACCCTTCTGAGAAGGGGTAATATCTCGGGTAGACCATACTGTTAAACTATGACTATTACTCTATATATCATATGCATATATTATATATATATCACCTGCATGATAAACTGTCACCTTATAATGTTGCATGTGTTTTATAAATAGCTGAATTCATAAATTAATGAAGGGTACGTCATGTGCATTTATACTCACTAAGTCGTTGGACTTACCCTTGTATTATTTCTCATTTTTCTCCATATATTCGACTATGCTGTTATAAATAGTAGACACCGCGAAGCATCCTGTTATGTTAGAGGATTCGATCCGGGAGATGTTTGAGGACTTATTGCAAGCTTAAGCGGATACTTATGGTAACTAGTACTTGTGAGTTATGTTATAGACTTAGAGTTTGATGCATGCTTGCATATTAAGATTTAGCATAGATCCCTTGTAATGATAATGTATATAGTATGATTCCTGCTACTTTGATGTTCTTTGGTAGATGCTTTGGTTGTAATGATTCAATGTTATAGAACTTTATTATTTCCACTGCTTAGTATTCTTTATTTTCGAGGAGTAAAGGTCCCTGAGTCTTGTTCGAAGTGGAATAAGGCGAGACGAACTGTGGAATTAATTACCAATTAATTAATTCTCGGGGCATTACAGTTGGTATCAAAGTTGTATATCTTTGGACTATAGGAATGGATCTATTAGGAGTTAGATCTAGATTCATTAGAGCTTTTTGCTCAGCGAAATATAGGAACTGATCTATTAGGTGTTAGGAGATGACCTACCCGAGCATAGGATTGATTATATGTATACAAGGGATACAGAATTTTGATACCTATGATCTTGAGGATGTTGGACTCGATGATTTCAGGGATTTGATATGGTATTGAAGCCAGGACTAGGACCACTTTGATGATGCAACTTTGTAAATTGGGATTGATCTACACTAAGATAGTTATATAAGGTCTTAAGCTTAGATCTACACTAGGACTTTGGCTAAGGTGGTAGTAGTTAGGTGCTTAGTATGGATAGGTTTTTTAGGTTTGACGTTTTAAGCGAGGCTCGGCATAGCACTTTGTAGTAAGAGGCTGATGATCATTGTGACTATAAAGATGTCACCACGATCAAGACATGATGTCATTGGGAGCAACGATGGTAGGAGACCATCCCAACCTGATGAAAGGACGAGGAACGTTCTGGATGCCACCCAAGCGTTGGAAGCTGTGAGAAGTTGTCTTGTGGAAGCATTGGTTAACATGCAAGGAGAAAGGACTCCAAGTGGAGGAAAGGGTTGCTTTTTCAAGAGTTCTATGAGCATCCTTTCCCTTTGTTTAAGGGGAACCTAAACTCTAGAGAAGCGAGGGAGTGGCTTTCAAATTTGGAGGAGCTGCTATGAGTTATGGACTACACTGAGGAGCAAAGAGTCAAGTACGTAGCCTACAAGTTTTATAGAGAGGCAACACGATGGTGGTACGCTAAGAGAAACTCGCTGATGATGGAATTAGGAAGCGAGGAGGCCATTACATGAACTCAATTCAAGGAAGAGTTCTCTTAGGAATACTTGTGGAAATTAAGGAGGAGTACACCCCAAGAGTTGCGGTCCAACAAGAAACAGAGTCGTTGGTGCCATAGGTGTGACAGACTGCATTTTGGGAAATGCATATCAAGGAAGAATTTGTGCTATGGATGTGGCAAGGTGGGACACTTCATTCGGGACTGCAACCAGACCAAAAGGAATGGTACTGGTTCACCTAGAAGGAAATGATGGCAGGACAAGGGATAAGCGTAGCCACCAAAGTTGTTAAGGCATGTGGGTTTGCCTTATTTTGTAGTTAAGAGTTGGATTACTGGATGTTTGCTCATACATCATCCAGTTATATTTTGTTTTGTACTTGCACTTGATTTGGGATTTTGGACTTAAAAGTGTAACATTAAATAAGAGTTTTGTTAATGCATGATGTTTGTTACACTTTGTTGATGTGTTGATGATAAGATTCCTGATTTTTGTTAATTGCCCATTAGAAGTATGTTAAGGCATTATATTCTTGGACTTGGATTCTAGTAAAGGGCAATTAGTGAATCCTATACCCATGAATCTTGTATTAGATTACATGATTTTGGGTTACTTAAGAGCTAAGAGATTCTAGTGTTTGCGGGTATAGTTTTCTATGGAGACAAAGGAGGTGGCTGGAGCTAATCTTAGGGTTATGATCATGCTAGTGTAGTAGCTGATGCATCGAGTAGAAAGGTGACGGTGGAGCTTGCCGCTCTTAGAATTGGTTTCTAGAATTCGCTAAGATGGGAGTAGAAGTGGTAGATGAGGATGCGCCTACACGCTTGTCTAACTTGGTGGTTGAATTAGGATTACTTGCTTGGATTAAGGCCGATCGGTTGTAGGGCCCTAAGTGCACCAAGATCAGGGAGTTGTTAAGGCATAAGGCTTTTGCCTTAAGGATGTTAGGTTGCTCACCTATGAGTGTGTGTCAGAGGGTGAAGGACTAAGAAAGGAGACCTTGAGCAAGACTCATTATTCTCCATATACTATACATCCTGGGAGTAACAAGATGTACAAGGACAAGGAGAGGTCAGAATTGGAATACAATACCTACCTTTCATCGAGTTTGTTACAGGCGACTTTTGGATTGCCTCCTTACGAAGCACTTTATGGACGTAAGTGTTAGTCATCCTTGTATTGGGACAACGTTGGAAGGAGACAATGTTGGGGCTTGAAATGTGTGCTTACCATTAGACAAAGGATGAGTCCGTCCTAGAGTCGGCAAAAGAGTTATGCCGATAACTAGAGACGACCTTTGGAACACGAAGTGGGGGATCGTGTATTCCTCAAGATATCACCCATGAGGGGAGTGATGCGATTTGGAAAGGAATGGGAGGTTGGCATACAGGGTTGCCTTACCCTAAGATAACTCTTTTTCTCAAGATTATACTTAGACAGTATACCTATTCCTGTTTTGGTTGAAGGGATAGTCATGTAAGAAAGAGTTTGTTTTCCTCTACAGGGTTATGGCTTGGATACCCATTGATTCGGACAATATGTGGAATTACTCGACTTGGGTGTCGAGATTGGTAAGGACCAGTACAGTGTAAGGAACACTGAGTACGGCATTTTTACATCAAGGTTCAAGGATTTTATTTGTATGGTTAATTTCTTTTAGGCTATGTGGCAATCTATTACTGTTTTGGGTAACCGTTACATTTAGATCTTCTAAGAGTAGTCGATTAAGGTAAAGTTGCTTTCGGCTAGGAAGTATGGAATCATGTCAAAGATACCCACGGGCTTGACTCCGTTTTGGTGTATGATTGGTGCCAAATATTGTATATTTGACCCCCTTAACTTATACTTGCTAAGCCTTTAGCATTGTTAATATCTAACTTTTGTGCTTGTTTTTAGCGTTTTATGGTGTGCAGGTCATTACATCAAAACATGGCTACCCAAAGGCATATTGGACTTGAAGAGATGCCATGAAGTTACTGCCAGTGCGTTCGAACGCACTTGGTGCGTTCGAACGCAGGGACCACGTTCGAACGTAGGCCCAGTCAGCCCGCGTCTCACGCATGTTGCCCTAGCCGGCCCTATGATTCCATCGCTTCCAGCTGGCGCCGCGGCAAATATCTACGTTCAACCGTAAAGCCTATGATCGAACGCATTTTTTAGTAGTACGTTTGAACGCAGGGGCTACGTTCGAACGCAGCCCTGTGATCTGGCAGCACACCAGAATTCTATAAATAGACCCATTCTTGCATTTTCAAGAGAGTTTTTCTTTTGGGCGAGTTTTTGAGAGCAGTTTGCCACCTTAGGCCCTGCTCTGCCCTTTTTCTTTGTAACCTTTCATTTTATTTAATATTAATGCTTTGTTTTAGTTCCTTTATGTTTCCTTATCATATGGGAGGCTAAATCCTCAACTAAGGTTGAGGATGTAGCATCACCATGGATTTTATGCTTATTGTTTATGTTTAAGTTAATTATTTCCGTTATTTCTTTATCGCTTAATCGTCTCTCACTTGGTTTGGTGACAAAACCAAGTGAGATTGCACCGTAGTCGTTTATTCTTGGTTTTTTGTCCGATGGATACATTTCATCCTTCGGTTTACGCCCATTTATCCATAGTAGTTTGTGTCTTAACACGTTCACTTTGGATCCTTTGGGCCATAAACCATTTATGGTTTGTCTTTCGTCAAATGGACGGATTCCTTTAATCCTTCGATAGGCGCAAGAGATAAAGCGTTATTTTTAACCGATAGACGGATATGTTACCTTAGCATTTTCAATTTGCATTCTTGCAATGGTGAGGTGAAAACCTTAGCCTTAGTGTTTTATTTTGTTTACTTTTCTGCATTAAATTACTTTATATTTTCGTTGTCACCAATCACCCACATCGGAGCTAGGTTAAAGTAACACTAACCTAGACTCAAAGTTAATTTTGTTTAAAACAATACACGGTTCCTTGTGGTTCGATCTCGGTACTTGCGCAACGCTATACGAACTACGGTTTGTGCAATTGCGAGTACCTAAATTTGGTACGATCAGTGTATTTAGGGATTGTTGAGCTTAGCAATATTTGATATAGTGTGGGTAATATCGACTACAACACCTTTGGTGACATACAAGTGGATTTGCTATAACTTGTGAGGATGCCGATATTGGATGAAGGAGGTTGGTGCTATGAGAATGTACGGATAAGATTTTTCCAAGGACGGGGTTGAGCACGAACCTTGTTAAGCTACGAACGTGAAGGTGATGTTACTGTTTCTTCTTGTGTTTTGGGGCTACAAAATTTTGAGGACGAAATTTTTATAAGGAGAGGAGAATGTAGTGACCCAAATAATTAACTAGGCATAAGTGGCTTAGTTAAAGGGTTAATTTAGATTTTGGGTCACTTGGATTTTCCAAAATAGCATTTTGGGGAATTGAACTTTTGGACCGGACGTACGCTAGGGTTGGTGGACGTATGTTTTTGTCTTTTTGTGCAGATGTACGCTAGGTTTGGCAGACATACACTATTGTCTTTTAGTGTGGACATCCGTTGGAGGGACCACCAGACATCCACTGACAGATAATACGCAGTACTCTATGAATAGTACAACAGACGTACGCTCAAAAGTACCGGACGTCCGCTACTTTTTGGATTGATTTCTGGGTAATACCTAGACGTACGAGAAAACCCTTGGACTACTGTGTAATAGCACCGGACGTTCGTTGCTTTTTGGCCCTATAAATACCCCTCACCCCCTCGCCCATTTCACACCCATCCACCCCTAAACCCCCCTCTTCACTCCCAGGCTGCAAAAATCCTTCATTTATGAGTGTTTTGTGAGTTCAGAGCTAGTGGAGTGAAGGTTTTTGAATTTTCACTTCAAGGAGGTAATGCTTGGTTGCCTAGCTCTTTACTTACGTTATTATGTTGCTCTATTATTGTTTTGTGTTCTTAGTCGTAGTTTAGTCTTGGTTATGCTTTTGATCTTGTTTATGTCAGCGTTCTGTTAACTTAGCATGATAGTGTTGCATGGAGGTTTCATTTCGATTTAAGAGACCATAGGAAGCCCTTTGTTAGGCTTAGGAGTTGGTTTGGAGAATAGGAGGACAAGTGGAGAAAATGAGGTTCTCCCTTAAAACCTCGAAGCGGACGTACGGTCTCGAGACCGGACATACGGTCCGAAGTATCACAGCGGACGTACGGCCCCAAGCCTGGATGTTCGGTCCAGAGTGTGACAGGGAACTTTATTTTCACCAGCCATCCCATAGCTCTTGTTTCCTTGTTCTAGAGTTGTTTTAATAAAATAGAATTAATGATAGGACATTTCTCAGTATTCGGGGTTATGGAGCCTCAAGGGAATTAGATGGAGGAGGTTTACGACCTGGGTGAATACAAACTCACATGGATGCTTTGTTGTTACTTTTCCTGCATTGCATATCTATTTTATATATATCAAACATGCATATTTTGCAACTCTCATGAAATACATTTTGGAACTACTGGGAACTCTCTTTTGCGAAAACATGTGTCGATTAATAAGATAATAATGAGACTTGTAAAACCATGCATGTAAAATACTGATAAGACTAATTGCATCGTATGACATGGTACATCGGTACGTGTGGTATAATGGCCATGGGCTTACTATACGGGTTAACTTTATGGTCAGTGTGTGTGTGTGTGTGGGGGGGGGGGGGGGGGGGCTTTGGATCCATTGGTTTTATGACCAAGACGCAGCCATTCTCAATGGATGGTCACTATAGGACAGACGTTATTAGCGGTGTGGGCCGCCTGAGGTCAGACTCGGTTGTGTCGTTAGTGTTACGTACAATATACTGTGCAATGGCTGAAGCATCGACATTGTATTACAAGTCCCTTGGGACAGCATCAACCCTGCTGAGAAGGGGTAATATCTCGAGTAGACCATACTGTTGAACTATGATTGTTACTCTATATATCATATGCATATATTATATATATCACCTCCATGATAAACTGTCATCTCATAATGTTGCATTTATTTTATTTATAACTGAATCCACAAATTAATGACGGGTACGTCATGTGCATTTAAACTCACTAAGTTGTCGAACTTACCCTTGTATTATTTCATTTTTTTCTCCATATATTCGACTATGCTATTATAGATAGTGGACACCGCGAAGCATCAGGTTATGTTGTAGGATTTGATCCTGGAGATGCTTGAGGACTTATTGCAAGCTTAAGGGGGTACTTATTGTAACTAGTACTTTTGAGTTATGTTGTAAACTTAGGGCTTGATGCATCCTTGCATATTAAGATTTACCATAGATCCCTTGTAACAATAATGTATATAATATGATTCCTGCTACTTTGATGTTCTTTGGTAGATGCTTTAGTTGTAATGATTCAATTTTATAGAACTTTAATATTTTCGCTGCTTAGTATCCTCTGTTTTCGAGGAGTAAAGGTCCCTGAGTCTTGTTCGAAGTGGAATAAGGCTGAAAGACGAACTATGGAATTCATTACCAGTTAATTTATTCTCAGGGTGTTACAAGGAGGGAGGCTAGTCGGGTTGCTCACGTCCTTGCAAAAGAAGGGTTGAGGATAGCAACGGAACGCACTTGGATTAATGAGTCTCCAGACCATATAAATGCTATTGTAAACTCAGAGCAGAACGCTCTTTTGTTTAGATCCTAAGGGGTCCAAATTTTTCTATGAATGAAAGTGAATGAATTTTCCAAAATAAAATAAAATAAAACATAATTGGAGATGAATATTTTTATTATTATATTTATTAGTATTGATTTTTTAAGCCTTATTTCTTTCTTCTTTTTTTTTTTTTTTTGACACATCCGCACAAGAAGGGGGAGGGGGGATTCGAACTAATGACCACTGCTTCATTAAGCGTGGTCCTAGCCGATTGAGCTACCTCTTGGGAACAAACCTTATTTCTTTCAAAATATTGGAGAATGAAATGATATTAATGTCTTTTCTTAAATTAAGTAGTGGGTCATAATTAAAGCGTCTATATTGCGGCAATTAAGTCTTTAATTTTTTTTCTTTTTTTTATGAAAATTGTTTTATTATAATTCATTAATTGGGGTAAAGAATATGAACGGTAATAACGACTTCAAATTTTTTTACGAAATTGTTTTTTGAAAACAAATTATTAATTGGAGGTCTTATTAAATTGGAGGCCTTAGGTGGCCGCCTAACCCACCTAAGGGTTGCACAAAATTTCACTAGGCAATGTTATATATGACATAGCATTTTGCCTATTTAAGCATTAAATTAATACAACTTTTTTCATCCATGATAAAGTTGATTTATTCCATTTGCTACAAATGTTACTTCGACATTTATGAAAGGACAAAGTTTTCTTCCAAACTAGGTTGGAGGAAATTCCTCCAACCTAGTCTCTAAAGTTGACATGTGTCTTTAAACATGTGCTTCTCACATGTTTTTTTTAATACCCTAATTTTCAAAAACCACCGTTAACCTCACGTTATTTTCTCTCCCTCACATCTCTCCATCTCTCTCTCTCTCTCTTGTTCTCTCCCTCACGTCTCTCTGCCTCTCTCTCTCCTACGTACTGAAGCAAACCCCCATTCAATCCCTCACGTCTCTCTGCCTCTCTCTCTCCTATGTACTGCAGCAAACCCCCATTCAATCGATTCAACTGCCCTACCCTTCTTGGTTGCTCTCGCTTAAGGAACTGCTTCCACCCTGGCCAAGGAAGTATCCCTATACGGCCCATTGATCCTGAACTGCGCAACAGTGGCCACCAAATAGATAATCTAATATGGATGGAGAAGGGGACTAGGGGTTTAACCATGAAGAAGATTATTACAAAGAATTTGATAGCAAGAAGCAAAGCTAAAGGCCTCCTAAAGAAAGAGTAACGGAATTATAAAAGTCATAGAGAATATTTGAGTTGGTACGAATGGACAAACCAAAAAATCTCTCGATGGAGAGTTTTAAGGAAACAGAAGAACACGAAACTCCTTCATTAAGCCTCACCTCCTCAAAGCCCTTGATGGTGAGAGTTTTCTAAGATTTAAATTTTTTCTCAATTTTCTGTTTTCTCTAATTTTTTTGGTTTGTCATGTAATATTGGAGTTCAACTAAATCAATTTTGTAATATTGGAGTTCAGTAATCTGTCGGCTAAATCAATTTTGTCTATAATTTCACCTTATCATATTTATGGCTAATATTGGAGTTCGGCTAAATCAATTTTATAATATTGGAGTTCAGTAATCTATCGGCTAAATCAATTTTGTCTATAATTTCACCTTTTCATATTTATGGTTTTAGAATCAATCTTTTCTGAATTTTTTTCTTTTCTTAATGTTTGTTTGGATGCTTTAATTTCTTTGTCACCTCTTCCACGAAGAAGAAAGAGGTGAGAGTAATATCCTATTCCAATACAAACAAATATATATAGCTGATTACAAAGAAGAAGTAAAACTATACATGAATTCTAATTACAGTCATGAACTGATAAGACTTAGAGCAAAGTAGTTATTCTTGATTTCTGTTTACTTAAGTTGGAATAGAGGAGTTTGTGTGGAACTCCTATTTTGTTGAGGTCAGTTATTATGGGACTGTTGTTGAGCTGTTTGAGTTGCTTATGAAGTCTTCTTCCTTAAGAATCTATTCAATACAATTGCTTTATAGATAAAAGAATTTTGACAAAGTTTTCTTCTTCTTTTTTTGTGTGTGATGTGATTTAAAGATTAAATAATCTTGAATTTTTTTTGTTTGTTTGTTAATATGTTTTTTTTTTTTTTTAGATAAAAAGGAAAAAGGGAAGAGAAAAGGAATTAGAAAGCAAACCTTTGAAATATTTGTAAATATGCATGTTCATTTAACCAATTTGCTTACACTTTTTTTTTTTTTTTTCATACTGAATGTTAAATGCACTATTTTCATTGCAGATATTGGATACTAATGAAAGATATGCATTGGACAATGAATTAAATGAACAAGAACATGTGCATGGTCTGTTAAGCAAATTAAACACCCCAAGTAAACAAAGCATAGAAATTGCTGAAGTGCCGACAATTGGTATGAAATTTGATTGTGATGATAGTGCATATGAATTTTACAAAGAATATGCTCACCGAATAGGTTTCAGTGCAAGAAAACAATTTGTGAAGCGATCCAATTTAGGAATTGTTCAAAGGAGAACATTTTGTTACTCGAAAGAAGGTAAACGAGTTGTTGATAAACGGAAAGAGCAAGTATCTTTTCATCACCCAATTTCACGTGTGGGGTGTTTAGCACAAATGACTTGTCAACTTCAAAAGGATGGTATGTTAGAAGTTGTTTCTTTTAATGAGCAACATAATCATGCGCTTGTTCAGACTCCAATGAAACACATGTTAAGGTCGAAAAGAAAGATTACACTTGCTCAAAAGGCTATTGCAGATGATGCCGAGAAGTCTGGAATATCAATCAAGCAAACTATAGATTTATTGAGCTTGCAAGCTGGGGGTCGTGAAAATCTTGGTTTTTTGGATGTTGACTATAAAAATTAGAAGATCCATCTTATTTTTATTCAATACAACTAGATGACAATGATCTTATCATGAATATTTTCTGGGCAGATGGTAGATCAGTGGTTGATTATGGACACTTTGGTGATGTGATATGCTTTGAAACAACTTATCGTACAAATACATATGGTCGACCTTTTGCACCATTCATCGGGGTTAATCATCACAAGCAAACAATTATCTTTGGTGCAGCATTACTTTATGATGAAACTGTAGATTCATTTAAGTGGTTATTTGAAACTTTTTTAAGTGCAATGTCAGGAAAGCAGCCAACAACTATACTTACAGATCAATCTGCTGCAATGGCCAAAGCAATAAATGAGGTGTTTCCTAAATCAAATCATCGTTTATGTGTATGGCATATTTATCAAAATGCTGCTAAGCATCTGAGCCATGTATTTCATTCATCAAAGCAGTTTGCAGATGATTTTGGCAATTGTGTATATGATTATGAAGATGAAGATGAATGGCTACTTTCATGGGATAATATGCTTAAGAAGTATAATCTTACAAATAATAAATGGTTGGAAGGGATATTTGATGTAAAAGAGAAATGGGCTATGGTATATGGTCGACATATGTTTACTGCTGATATGAAAACCACCCAACGCAGTGAGTCCATGAACAATGTGTTGAAGAAGTACTTGAAATCAAAATATAATCTTTTACGATTTTTGGAACATTACTCTAGACTCTTGGCTGACAAACGACATCAAGAACTACAAGCAGAGTTCAAAATGAGTCAAACAACACCTATTTTAAGAGTTGATGTTGAGATGTTGAGACATGCTGTAAAGTTATACACCCCAGAAGTGTTCCAAATGTTTCAAGATGAATACATGAAGATGGGCGATTGTACTATTTACAAGGCTAGTAAATCTGATACTATAACCGAGTACAAAGTTAAATATAGGCAGAGACCTCAAGAACACTTGGTTAAGTTTGAGGCATCAACAACTATTGTCCAATGTAGTTGCATGAAGCTTAACTTTGTAGGAATTCCATGTGTCCATGCTTTAAAAGTTCTTGACAAAAAAAATATTAAGAAGCTTCCAATAAATTATATATTGAAAAGATGGACAAAGGATGGAAAGGTTGGTACTATCAAGGACTATCGTGGGATTGATATTAAAGCTAACTCTCAAGAGTCAATTGGAAAGCGTTACTCCCATTTAAGTCACAATTTTCGTGAAATTTCTACACTTGCAGCAGAGAGTGTGACGATGTATGAATGTGCCAATAGATGTTCTAAAAAATTGTTAAAGTATTTGCAAGAAATGAGAACAAAATGTTATTCTGATGGTGTGGAGTGTCAATTAGAGGTCCAAGGTGAAGGTGGTAGTAGTTCTGATGAGGATGTAGCTTTGCAAGCCATACTTGGGATTAAAACAAAATCTTCTGTTGGACGTCCAAAAAGAAGGTTGAAAGGTGCATTAGAACGACGGAAAAATGTTAAATCTCAAAAAAAAATAGTATATGCCTCAAGTTGTGTTAGCAACTTACAGCAAGAGGTTCGTGGAGCAAGACAAATTCAATCCCTTGAATATCTAAGTAAAGTAAGATATTTTACATTATTTTATATTACCTTTTTATAGGTCCATCAATGTATTTTGGATTATGTTAATAATTACTTAATGTTATATGTAGGAGCACTCAGTTGATGACAATACTCAGAGAGAGGATGGTAATGTCAGACAAGAATTCCAATTGATTGATAACTTAACTCAGGTATAATTATAAGAAATAACTTTCTAATTTCTAATTTCTAATTTCTTGCTAGTCATTTACTTTTAATATTTAAAATTAAATTGGAAATTTACAAAAAAAAAAAAATTATATGCAGGAATCTATCATGTGTAATAACTTGGTTAGAAACGAACCAGAAGACCATACAGTTGGACATAACTTCCAAGAGAGCAGCCTCCAACAAGTTGAGCGGCATCTAGAATACAAGGAAGGATAAAGTAGTAAAAATGAGATAGCTTGCTGGATTTTGTGGTTTATTTTTAACTATAAATTCTTATCTTTTTTTATTTTATTTCTCGGTGAAATATTTTGTTACTTTAGTTCATGAAGAAGCACTTGACCGACTACAATTTATTTCAAGCCTTGTTGACTTTGCACCGCATTGTGTAAAGATAGCAGCTCCGAAAAGAACACATACTTTGGCTTTTGAAGATCAAACAACACATATACCATGACCCAAAACATAAGTGATAGCTATCTTTGTGTAAAGATGGCTATCACTTGGAGTGACAGCTATCCCAAACAAATGGACAGAAAATGAAAGAATATTTAAAAAATTTGTTAAAAACCCCCTTAAACTCGCTACTAATAAAGACATATACCACAACACATATTTCAAGCCTTGTTGACTTTGCACCGAATTGCGGTCGGGCTGTGCAACTGTCTGCACCTAATACTTGTGCAATCTTCCCGTGGACTATTAGGGACAGGTTTTAAATTTTAGCAAACAATTGATAATAATAACTCAACTATGCATTTTAGCAAGCAATTGATGTGCAAAAAAAAAATTTCTTAAACTTTAATTGTCATTCATGCATTTCAACAAATACGTTCAAACAACACTTTTTTGCTCCAAAAAAATAAACAAGTTTCTTACAAATCCTCTCCCGGTAAATTTCTCTCAACACAAACAACAATTATATAAAATCATCCCAACACTTCCCCTACAACCATGATTCTTCTTGCTTTGTCACTGTGGCGAATCTCCGTCTAGATCTGTTGCCTTGAAACTCTCCATGGAGGCCTTTAGCTTTGCTTCTTGCTATCAAATTCTTTGTAATAATCTTCTTCATGGTTAAACCCCTGGTCCCGTTCTCCATCCATATTAGATTATCTATTTGGTGGCCACTGTTGCGCAGTTCATGATCAATGGGCCGTATAGGGATACTTCCTTGGCCAGGGTGGAAGCAGTTCCTTAAGCGAGAGCAACCAAGAAGGGTAGGGCAGTTGAACCGATTGAATGGGGGTTTGCTGCAGTAAGTAGGAGAGAGAGAGGCAGAGAGACGTGAGGGAGAGAACAAGAGAGAGAGAGAGAGATGGAGAGATGTGAGGGAGAGAAAATAACGTGAGGTTAACGGTGGTTTTTGAAAATTAGGGTATTAAAAAAAACATGTGAGAAGCACATGTTTAAAAACACATGTCAACTTTAGAGACTAGGTTGGAGGAATTTCCTCCAACCTAGTTTGGAGGAAAACTTTATCCTTTATGAAATTATTGTTTTCTTATATTTTTTTATTTTTAAAATTTGAGCTTCTAGTCACTTCCAATTAGGCCTGTAAACGAGCCGAGCCGAGCCGAGCTTTGGTAAACTCGGCCCAGCTCATTTAGGAAATAAAAGAAACGAGCTGGTCTCGAGCTCAAGCAGAGCTTTAGACTTCCAGCTCAAGATCGACTCGATGAGGCTGGTTGCACACTCGGGATCAAGCTCGGGATCGTTAAAGGGGCATTACCGAGCCGAGTCGAGCGAGCCGAGCCCTCGACTCGCTCGAACTTAGAAGAGAGATAGAGAGAGAGAGAAAGAGAGAGGCAGAGAGCGAAGACGAGAGGATTTGTGCTGGGTTGAGGACGATGGCGAGGACCTAGAGACGGTAGATCTGGATCGACAGACGGCGAGCTGTGAACGGCAACTAAACTGAGAGACAACGAGGCGAGGACGACAGCGAAAATGAGAGCCGGCGAGGAGAGGACAATAGAGAAACGGGAGTCCTCACAATCACGGACGATGGCAATGAGAGAAACGAGAGATTTTGAATTTTTGAGAGGATGAACGATGACTGAGAATGAAGGAAGAAGGGGGAGAAAGGAGTAGAAAATGGAAGAAGAAAGGTTGGTTGGCTGCAGGCTGCGTGAAGAATGAGAGAAGAATTAGATTTAGGGTTAAAATAAAATGGATGGTTAGGATGCAATTTGTGGATGGACGGTGAAGATGATTCTTGGGAATTTGAAACCATGTACTACAGCTATGATAGGAAAACTCCTTACTGAGAATAACTCCAGCATTGAACAACGGTGATGTGTCATTTCCTTACTGATAGAAAAACGGTGAAGATGATTCTATTAGAGAATAACTCCTTACTGAAAAACAGTGGAGTATAGCTGGCTTATTGGCTAATCACAGCCATTGGATTTGGGGCAGATGATAAGAAATGGACGTTGGATCTAGAACATATATGTATATATATATGTTCACAGTCGATTGAGCTATCCCTTGGGGACGTATTTTAACTATTCAATATAAGTATATATTTAATTAGTCAATAAATGTATATTATATACATAATATACATACAAATATTAAGTAACACATAATTATTATTTTTTGTCAAAATAACCTATAGTGAATTATACTCGATTAGTAATTTAATATATACTAACTTAGTTAATATGTTAGTTTATTAATTAACTAGTTACTAGTTAGTATGTAATACTAATATATAACAATATACATATAAATATTGAGTAACCCATAGTTAATTATATTTACTTAATATATATCAATTAACTAGATAATATGCTAGTTTATAACTAACTAGTTAGTATGTTAATTAATACATAAACATATAAATATTAAATAACCTATATAACATATATTACTTAATTACTAATATACAAATTTATATAACTTTTTTTTTTTTTTTTTTTTTTGTAATATATATATGTCCAAGATCTATAAACGAGCTAACGAGCTGGGTTAATGAGCCAGGCGAGCCAGACGAGCTCGAGTTAAACGAGTCGAACTTACGAGCCCCCGTCGAGCTTAATCGAGCGAGCCGGGTATGTGTCACTAGCTAATCGAGCGAGTTTTAACAGTAACGAGCGAGCTTGTACAGTGTCGAGCTCGAGTTCGGGTCGAGCTTAGCCGAGCGAGTATCGAGCGAGCTGTCGAGTGTGTCGGCTTATTTACAACCCTACTTCCAATATATATATATGGTATGTCTATTAGTCTTTTGCAATCAATCTTTTTCTTTAAAAACCTTTTGTATGCTTTTATATAACATACAGTTAATATATGGCGGATCATTATTTCACTTGTTTATTTAAAACATTTTTTTTTTTTTTGACATGTCCACATAAGAGGAGGGAAGGGGATTCAAACTAGTGACCTTCGCTTCATTAGGTGTGGTCTCAGCCGATTAAGCTACCTCTTGCGGACTATTTAAAACTAATTCTATTCCTTCAGCATCGCTTTGACTTTTGCTAAAGTTAAAAAGTTAAACAATTTTTTTTTTTTTTTTGGAAACTTTGTGATTATATCCAAAAGATCAACTAAAAAAAAGGTTAACACCAAAAATCACTTAACTAAGAAAGTTCATACTTCTGAGAGTCACAACTACTAATAACAGTTATTTAAATATTATAGAGAGAGAATGTTGTCTCTTTGTAAATGAATAGTATTATATTTGAATTCATTTTCCAACATATGGTATGTCTATTACTTTTTTCGAACCAATATTTTCTCTAAAAACCTTTTGTATGGATGTTTTATATAACATATAATGATTAATGGATCCCTTTCACTTGTTCATTTGAAACTAATTGCATTCTTACAACTTAACTTGATTTTTGATAAAAAAAATCAACGGTTTTTTTTTTTTAAAAAAAAAAATAACGTTTTGAATATCAGAGGTTTTAAAAATGCAGTGACTAATTATTTATTTATTCCACAATTTTATTTTATTTTTTGTATTTATTCGCTCATTGGTTTTTTTGTACTTTTGAAATTTTGTTTTTTTTTACAATTATTTTATTGTTTTATTTGTTAAAAGAATAGGGGTATTATAGGAATATAAAAAATAAGTGGTCTTTTTGATACGTTTTGATAGTTTGGGGGGCTACTTTCGTACCTTTTAAACATTAGGGGACTATATTGCAAATGGCTGGTAATTTGAATTTTTTTTTTTTTTTTTTAATATTTTCCCTTTACTTAAAACTAATTCTATTCTTTCAAGTTAGCTTTGACTTTTGCTAAAGTTAAAAACTTAACAAATTATTATTATTATTATTATTATTTAAACCTTGTGACCATATCCAAAAGATCAACTTAAAAAAAAAAGGTTAACACCAAAAATCACTTAACTAAGAAAGTTCATACCTCCGAGAGTCACATATACTAATAAAAATTATATATATATAGAGAGAGAAAATGAGAGAGAGAGCAGGGCTGGCTCAATATATTTTGAGGCCTAAGGCGAAAATTTTACGTGGGGCCTTTTTATGTTTAAATATTAATTAAATAATATTTATTTTAATAATAATACTATATTTTTATTTAAAAATCGTTCTTATCGCCTTTTGAGATGCAAAATTGCTGATTAAGTACTTGATAGAATATTTTAGAAACTTTCCATCTTCTAACATTTATTTATGGGAAAAATATAAAAAAAAGCCTCCTAAACTATCAGCGATTTACGATTTTGCCCTCTGAAGTTTCAAAAGTGATAAAATGACCCCCAAACTACCAAACAGTTGCATTTTGACCCCCTCCGTTAGTTGTTGCCGTCAAAGTGGATGGAAACATCAAAACTACGTCGTTTTGGAGATTACAAGTTACTAAAATACCCTTAAGGAGAAAAAAAAAAAACATATTAAAGCGTCCATATGCTTGAGGAGGCGCAACGTGTTCACTAAGCGTCCAGGAGAAAAAAAACTTATTGCTTATCCAGGGTTAAATTTAGCACTTCTACCTTGCCAGGAACCCAGACGACGAGCATCAGCGACAGGGTCAGCAGCAATTCTGGCAGTGGCGCCGCCAACAACAGTATCGCCGTGGTGAGCGAGGCAAACAAGAGCAGCAGGGCGAATGAAACAACGTATTCAATGGCTTCGATGCTGAGTTCTTGGCGGACGCGTTCAACGTGGATGTTGACACGGCCAGAAGGCTTCAAAGCAACCAAGACAGAAGGAGGAACATCATGAAAGTGGAAGGCAGGCTTCAGGTGGTGAGGCCGAAAAGGTCGCGTCAGGAATGGGAGCGACAGGAGAGACAAGAGAGGGAGAGTAAGCAAGAGCGGGAACGCCAACGTCGCCAGGGAGGACGTGGACGTGATGATGTGAATGGCTTGGAGGAGACAATATGCACCTTGAGGCTCAGGGAGAACATCGAATGTCGTTCACGCGCCGACATTTACACCGAACAAGTCGGTCGCATCAGCACCGTCAATAGCAACACCCTCCCAGTTCTCCGCTGGCTCCAGCTCAGTGCTGAGAGAGGAGATCTTCAAAGGGTAATATTTTAATTAGCTAGTGTCATCCGTACTTCAAATCAGTTTTTATTAAAATAAAAGTGATATGAAAATGAAGAATTACGAATTACGAATTAATTTTTGTTGTCACATTTTTTTTTAATGATATATTAACTAAATATAGCATTAATTCCTCCCATGCTTTTAACTGGATCATCGGGCGTATAAAACGGCAATATGTTTTGCAGGAGGGTCTATATGTACCACACTGGAACCTGAATGCCCACTGTGTGATGTATGCCATAAGGGGTCGTGCCCGGGTTCAGGTGGTGGATGACAACGGTAACACCGTGTTCGACGATTAAGATGAAGTGATGAAGTGATGGTGAAAATCAATCATTAATTTTTATTTTTTTTTTTGGTTTAATTACAGATTTTTCAGGGACATTGGGTGGCGAACCGGAGTGCAGATACTTCCTGTTGATTGCGATAGCTCGAATGGCTTCTTAATAACAAAAGCAGCGCTAGAAGCAGCATATGAGAAGGCCCAAGAGGACAACATCAAGATCAAAGGCTTGCTCATTTCCAACCCGTCAAACCCTCTAGGCACTGTTCTAGACACTGAGACATTGAGAAGCCTGGTGAGCTTCGTAAATGAAAAGAACATCCATTTAGTATCTGATGAAATATATTCAGCCACTGTCTCCGGCTCTCCGACATTACCGCGATCTTATTCACATTGTTTATAGCTAGTCGAAAGACATGGGCCTCCCTGGCCTCAGGGTGGGCATAGTTTACTCTTACAATGATGCTGTCGTGAGCTGCGGCCGAAAAATGTCGAGCTTTGGATTAGTTTCCTCGAAAAGTCAACGTCTATTTGCTTCAATGCTGTCAGACGAGGAGTTTGTCAGAAACTTTCTGTCAGAGAGCTCGAAGAGGCGCAACGTGTTCACTAGAGCACTAGCAGCAGCTTCCCAACCATTTTCCCTAAGTTTAAGGATCCAAGCTACTTTTTGCTTCCCTATACAAATATACACCATAATAGATTCCCTTATTCATTCCCTATATCATTAAAATAATATTTTTTATTTTTAACTTTTAAAAAAAATTATTATTTTCTCTCTCCCCCCACCACACGTTCTTCTCCGATTTTTTTTCTCTCTCCCGCATCTCTCTCGTTCTTCTCTGATTTCTTCCTCTGCCTCAACCCAAAAGAAACAAAATTTCCATCACCAACACAAAAGTTCTTCAGCATCTTCTTCGTTGGACTCGACCTTCATGTCCTCATCTTCCACAGACCCGGTCTGTGCCAGAAAGTCCTCCAGAGTCATCATCTTGTCCTCCGGCGCCTCCTCCTTGCATTCCGTCTTGTCATCGGAGACGATCTCGCACCACACTTCGTCCACGGTCTTCGACACATTGGGTTTGGAGTCAGAGGAGCCTTGGACTGGGGTTTGGAGTCGTAACGGTGCATAGGAGCCCTGGGTCAGTTCTGGTACCGAAAGGCAGGACGGACCGCCGGAAAGACGATTTTGGTTTGCGATTTCGTTTGCGATTTTGGTTTGCGATTTTCGTCTGTGATTTCGTTTGTTGGGAGAGAGAGAGAGAGAGAGAGTGCAGAGACAGCGGGAGAGAGAGAGAGAGCTGGGCTCGAAGAAGGAGAGAGGAGAGATGAGAGAGGAGAGTTTTTTTTCATTAGAATATTCAAGGGAACAGCTACAGTATTTCCCAATGTATTGGGAAACACTGTAGAAACCCAATTGAGGAGGTTAAATATAGGGTTCCTGCTATGAGGGTGTTTTTGTGGTTTTTTCTCCTTTTTCCCTAAACATAGGGAAGGGAATGCCATATAGGGCATCTGTTGCTAGTGCTCTAAGGGGGTTTGAGGAGGTGGAGATTTTTTTATTATTATTATTTTTTTCTCCTAGAGGGTATTTTAGTAACTTGCAATCTCCAAAACGACGTGCTTTTGATGTTTCTATCCACTTTGACGGCAATAGCTAACGGAGGGGGTCAAAATGCAACTGTTTGATAGTTTGGGGGGCCATTTTATCACTTTTGAAATTTCAAGGGGCTAAATTGTAAATCGCTGATAGTTTGGAGGGCTTTTTTATATTTTTTCCTTTATTTATTTATTTTTCCCATATGATTTTAAACATTTAACACAATTTTCTATGAAAATTGTTCACATACTTTGTCAAAAGAGGCTACAAAAAGTTTTATAGATAAGTGTTGGCTCCTTGAGTTACCAAATTGTATCAAAGAACTTCTTTTGATGGAGCTCAATGATCTATCTCGGTGATTTTAATGAGAATGAAAAGCAATTGATTTAAAAAAAAAAAAAAAACCACAATTTTCTAGACTTTGTTAACAGACATGTGTAACATAATTAGAGATGAATATTTTATTATTATATTTCTTACTATCGATTTTTTAAGCTTTACTTATTTTGGAATACTGGAATTTTTTATTAGAATTCATCAATTGGAGGCCTTAATAAATTGGAGGCATTTTTTACATTATTTCATTACCATGATTAGGGAGCTTTTAATTAAAGAATATGAACGGTACCTAATAATGACTTCACATTTTTTTATGAAATTATTATTATTATTTTTTAAAAAAATATTATTTTTTTAAATTGAAAATGATATTGTGGGGCGTAAAACTTGATGCTGGGAAGAGAAGCAGAGCAGAGGTGGAGAAGTGAAAACCATTAAAAAAAAAAAAAAAAAACATTTCTGACGTGGCACTGTTCACCAGGTCAGAAATGTTTTCCAAAAAAATTTCTGAATTTTTTTTAAAAAAAAAATTTTATGACGTGGTACTGTTCACCACGTCAGAAATTTTTTTGACGCTCCAAATAGTGACACTTCAAAAAAATTCCTGAAAATTAAAAAAAAAAAAAAAACTTTTCTAACGTGGCACTGCTCACCACGTCAGAAACGTTTTTGACGCTCCAAATAGTGACACGTCAAAAAAATTCCTGAAAATTAAAAAAGAAAAAAACGTTTTCTGACATGGCACTGTTCACCATGTCAGAAACATTTTTGACGCTCCAAATAGTGACACGTCAAAAAAATTCCTGAAAAATTAAAAAAGAAAAAAACGTTTCTGACGTGGTACTGTTCACCACGTAAGAAATTTTTTTGACGCTCCAAATAGTGACACGTCAAAAAAATTCCTGAAAATTAAAAAAAGAAAAAAACTTTTCTGACGTGACACTGTTCACCACTTCAGAAACATTTTTGACGCTCCAAACAATAACACGTCAAAAAATTCTGACGTGTCACTGTTCATCACGTCAGAATTTCGACATTTTTGACAGGCCATTTTTTGAGGTGTGAAAAACGTCAAAAAAGGCACGTCAAAAACGTTTTTGACGTGCCAATAGGCCTAAAACGTCAGAAAAGTTGCCTCAAAAAAGTATGTGATTTTTGTAGTGTTGCCACCTGTTCTTAGAATGCTTATTAATTTATTAAAGAAAAAAAAACTTTTCAATTGTATATTATTTCTAAGATATCAATATATAGAAAAAGGTTTATTGTTGATTGTTTATTTTATTTACTATAAAGTATTTATCATTGTTTCTTCTACATAAATCTTAGCCTTTTTTTATTATATATTTGTTGTCCATTTTTTCAAAATTGTACGAGATTTTAATTCATAAGAACCTAATGAAAATATACTTAATTAATTCTTAACTGTAACATGCTACATTTTTAATAGGTGATGTTTTCAAGTGTTTCGATGTCTAAAAATGACCCAAATTGCGTAATTTAAGAATATATTATTTATTTAAAATTGTAGAGGACTTTAATCCATTATAATCCTACAACTCTAATATTTGATTTGTATAAGAGATGAACCTAGAATGCAAGAGGTAGCATATCTCAAAGTTGATATACTATAAATAATTCTTAATTTATGGAGCATTTAGTAATAATTAAATTTAATAGCTAAGTGATGTCAAACAAAATCTTATCATTATAATAATAAATGATTCTCTCTCTCTGAAAAGCTTTTTTATGATAAATATGTATAAATTACCAAATAATGGCACGATAGAGTACTTTAATTAGAAATGAAAAATAATGAGGGTATAACGTTAGTGAATTTCAAGAATAGAACTATAGAAGTCATTGGAGTCGCCAATATACTAAGTAGGTACTGTCTTATATGAAATCTTAAAGAATAAAAATTTAGGAAGGGACACCTATTTGAAACTCGGAAAACGCCCCACTAGAGTTTTGTTAACATGTATTTTTTACATGTTAAAAGACACATGTCACTTTATTAGATAGGTTTGTACCACTACAAAAAAAANTACTGTCTTATATGAAATCTTAAAGAATAAAAATTTAGGAAGGGACACCTATTTGAAACTCGGAAAACGCCCCACTAGAATTTTGTTAACATGTATTTTTTACATGTTAAAAGACACATGTCACTTTATTAGATAGGTTTGTACGAATTAACTACAAACCAGTTTATAGTAAATTTTTGTCAGATTGCCCTCACCATTGAAAGAGAAGCGGCTGAATTTTTTTTTTTTTTTTTTAAAAAAAGAGATGTGAATGTCATGACAAGACAAGCTTTCAGCCCAGACAAGTTTCTTGCAACATTTATTTCTCTACATTTCACACAAAGACAAGTTGAAGTTAATATTTTACTAGTTTTTGCGAATAAACACTTAACATACTCATATAAGAAGCTTTTATTAGAACTTATAATTTAGAGAAGATAAATGAAAATAAGGAAAAGAGACTCAGAGAATTATGGTGGTTCAACCTATGACCTACGTTCACACGTCAAAGTCATTTCATGGCTACATTTTTCCTTGATATCTTTGATTATGTAAAATACTCTATTTGTAGAGAAATAGTATGAACGTTACAAGTCTTGTATTTTTTATTATTATTATTATTATTATTTTGAAAAAGGGAATCAATTTATTCACTCTTGAAAAATACTAGAGCCAAAGCTCTAACTAGATAGAGCAAATTGCTCTAGGGTTACAACATCATAAATGATACTCGGAATCTCCTCAAGCCAAATCCTTTCTCCTGGATCACTGTTAGCCGCCTTAGCAAGTCCATGAGCTGCTCCATTTGCCGTTCTTCTAACATGCCCAACCTCCCAACGTCTAAAAGATTGTATCACGACAAGGATATCACCTATAATATGTCCAAACTTGCACCAGCTCCACTCCTTGGATGAAATTGCAGCTATCACTTGCTTTGAGTCGCCTTCTAGCATTATCTCGCGAAACCCAAGCTCCCTGGAGAATTCTACTGCACCTCGGGCTCCCATCGCTTCACCAAACATAGGTTCTTGGAAGGAATCCAAAGTTTTACTCAATGCAGCATACACCCTTCCCTTATCATCTCTAATAATTACTCCTAAACCCATGCATTTCATATTAGGATCAATGGAATATCCCAATTTACCTTAAACATGCCAACGGGAGGGTTCTTCCATTTCTCATTCTCCAGCTCCGTCTTAGGATTAGATTTAAGATCCTTGTACTCCTTTGTTAACCTGAACTGCTGCAAGCTATTAGTAGCCCCGTGGATAAGTGCATCTGGATGAACAAAATCTTCCCCAAACACCACACCATTGCGCCTTGTCTAGATTCCTGTAGCTACTACTGCATACAATTCGGCCTCCTCAGCATTACATTTGCCCATTATGTCTGCGAACACCATTTTAAAATCATTGTACAAGGAATTCATTTTCTGGATTTTCGGACTGCATGCAACCCAAACATCTTGAGCTACAAGGCACGACCATAAGGCATGGAGAGCCGATTCAGACTCCCTACAGCATATCACACACTTCTCATCCTCCACCGCTCCTTTCCTTGCTAAATTAACTTTAGTTGGAAGGATGTCATTGCATGCACTCCAAATAAAAGTTTTGGTTGGGTTTGTCACCTTCAGCTGCCAAATATCTCTCCATAGATTTTCTTCTTCTGGAGGTGTAGATGCTTCTCCATGCTCCCTTTGTTTTCTACTCAACTCCATGAAATAAGCACTCCTAACAGAGAATTTCCCTTCTGAGGTGCCCCTCCATAATAAAGTATCTTTCTGCCAATACGTACTAATAGCCAGATTGCAAATCGAGTCTGCATCTTCAGCATTGAACAGCTTCCTCACCATGGCAGTATTCCAGCTGGCAGTGGATTCATCAATTAAGCAATTCACCTTCGCATCAATATTCAGCCCTCGACATGGGGACTGAATTTTAAAAGAAGACAGTCTAGCCGTCTAGGTAACCATCTATCCCCCCAAATTTTCACCGATCTTCCATCTCCGATTCTCCACAATAATCCCTCTTTGAGCAAACTATTCGCCGATAAAATACTCCATGCCAGCAATTGTCTATTACCTTCTTTCGCCTCCAAAAAGCTTCCATGTGGGAAGTACTTTGCCTTTAGAATAGTTGCTACAAGGCCGTCCGGATTTTGGATGATCCTCCACCCTTGTTTGACAAGGAGGGCCTTGTTAAAGCAAACAAGATCATGAAACCCCAATGCTCCTTGCGCTTTTGATCTCCCCAATTTGTCCTAGCTCATCCAGTGAATTTTCTTGTCATTCTCCTTATGTCCCTGATGAGTACCAAATATTGAATATTTGAGCCCCTTAACTTATGTTTGTTAAGCTCTTAATTTTGTTGTTTTCTAATGTTTTTGTTAGTTTTAGTGTTTTATTATATTGCAGGTCGTTGGCATCAAAATGTGGTTTAAAGGGTGGAAATAAGCAAAGTGCACACCTAGTCCTTGTTAGTGCACTCGATCGCACAAGAGTTGCGATCAAGCTTAGGTAGGCCTCGATCGAGCGCGCCTGCATTCGAGCATAAGAGGCTGCGATCGAGCATACTCCACGTCAAATCGAGTTTCTTGCGTTGCCCTAGCCCATCGCTTTCATTGTTGCACTGTAGGAATTCTAAGTAGTTGAGAGCGCTCGAGCGCACTACATGCAATCGAGCGCACATAGGCCTGCGCTCGAGCGCATCCACTGATCTGGCAACACATTATTTTTCCTTATAAATAGGACCCTTATAGATTTTTGTAAAAACTACGTTTGGGTGGCACCTTTGAGAGTAGAAACTCTATATTTTCTCATTCTTTAGCCTTCCATTCGTCATTAGTTGTAAGCCTTTATTTCTTTATGATTAGAGACTAAATCTTCAACTAAGGTTGAAGATGAAGCCTCATCATTTATTTATCTACATGTTTTTGTGTTTAGTTTGTACTCAATCCATTGTTTAATGTTATGTGTGTTCGTTTCAATTCAATTTCGTGACAAAATTGTGATTGATTATTGTTTATGAATCATTAAATATCCAATATTCGTTGTGTTTCTTCCGGGGGTACATCGAATTATTCTATAAATTTTATTGATTAAATATCTGTTGTGAGTCTTTAATGGTGGATTCATCAAATGATTTGACTAGATTTTGTAAAAGCAATATAACATACATCGAGCTTAATTGTTTGACGGATGTATGAACTAAGTAATAGCAAACATAATATGCCTAGAGCATAATCGTTACACGGATGTATGAACTAAGCATAAGAATATGTATTTTGATGTAGTGAGGTGGATTCTAAGACCTTAGTGTTTTCATTTATTTGTTTTCAAGTTATTAGTTTAGTTTATATTTTTGCATGACCAAACTCTGAACTTGGAACTAAGTTAAGATAATATTAGTTTAGATTTTAAAATTGGATTTTGCAAATCACGATTCCCTACGGTTCAACCTCGCACTTGCACAACGCTATATTGCACACGACTCGTGCTATTGCGAGTACAGTAAATTTGTACATCAATCCCCTCCAAAATCTTTGCATAATAGAATTAATCTCCTTACACAAAGATTTCGGTAATAGGAACATACTCATGCAGTACATCGGTATCACTTCAACCACTGCTTTTAATAGGACTTCTTTACCCGCCTGAGATAAAAACTTCGTCTTCTAGTCATTAACTATTTTGCTAACATAGTGATGCAAATCAAACTCAGAGATCGTGCTTCTCTGTTCCTGCGATCGATCGCATGATCGAGCGCACGCCAACGAACGATCGTACCCACGCCAGCAAACGATCGCAGAACTTGCTCCCAAACTTCCAAACCTTCTGTGGAAGCGACTGATGAAGGGAGATCGACCGCCTGATCGTTCGCTCATCTACGAACGACCGCACTCGTCCCTGCGATCAATCGTACACAGAGATGTTATTTTCCGCATTTTTAATTATTAAACCTGATGTTATTTAATTGTTTTCGTAGTCTTAGGGTTTTGGGAGTCTTTATTTCGTAGTTTTATCAGGTTTAGGGTTATGAGGGTTATTTATGTAATCTTTTTAATAGGTTTAGGGTTTGTGGCTATAAATATATGCTTATAGCCTCCAAACAATTCAATTCTTGTTTATTATCAGTTTTCATTGAATAAGAATCTCAAAGTTAAATTTTATTTCCCTTTTTTCCTTTAAAATCGTAGATAGACTCTAGATTTTGGGAAGAGTTCTTAGATCGTTGATAGACTCACGATCTAGAATTACATATCCGCTGTTTATTATTGTTCTTCGCTGCAGCCCACTAAGTTGCGATGCATCAGTTGGTATCAAAGCTCAGTCACTTTTCATGAATGGGGAGAAGCAACTGCTTTGCAGGCATGAACGAGGTGTACGCACACACGGAGACAGCACGTAAGGAGCAACCGGCAATTCGTTTGCGACACATGGGTCGTGAGCCGAACAATTGTCGTCGCCAACCAAGACCACAATTCGCTGTGGCGGAAGGAAAAATTAGAGCTAAAACCCAACAATACAAGGAGGATCAATTTTGGGCATTGTCGACGTGAAGCCTTGCCTACCCAAATATCCAACTTGTATGGTTGATTGTACCAAAAATAATACTCGCAAGTGTACGAATCGTGTGCAGTAAAGTGCGCGTAAAAATGCGAGGTCGATCCACAGGGAATTGTGTTTTGTGTTAAAATCAAATTTTCTATTCAAACAAATCCTATTTTAACCTAGTTCCTAGAGTTCGAAGTTCGTTTTGCAATTTTGATAAAACTAAATTAAACAATAATTTAAACAACAACCAAAGTAAAAACACCAAGGTTTCCGAATCCACCTCGTCTAATCAAACAATTTATTCTCGCATTTTACATACACAATTGATAATTTAAAATGCTTTTGATCACTGTTCAACAGTCGTGAACATGCATATAAAATCATTCGGTGAATCTATCCGTTAAAGAATCACAACAAGTATTTAATTGAGATCAAATCATC
>VIBQ01000104.1:86545-101372 GCA_006937295.1 Carpinus fangiana | reverse complement strand
TAATAGATGTTAGAATCATATGTTTGATCATTCACATTGTATAAATTTGAGAAATTGTTTTGAATTAGGGTTGTTTATGCATGAAAAGTAAGGATTTCGGTTCTTGGAGTAAATTGTTTCAAATTCGTAGTTCCATTGTGTTATTTGAGGATTAAATTGCTGGCATGAATATTAAATTTAGGTTGGATATGATAAATTTGATAAAAAGGGCAATTAGGATTTCATATTAAAGTGAAATTGGGGTATTTCGAAGAGATTCCAAAAATTGATAGTTTGAAAATAAAATTGGGATCGCTAATTAGTGATTTAATGTATTAAGGGAATCTAGCCTAGGGTAGATTAGACTTAAATAGGAAATTTTATTTTATAGCTAATATGTAATTAAAGACCAATGTTCTGATTTGAAAGATGCATTAAGAAAAAAGTGAATTTTTTTACCTTGTTACGTTTATACTTGAAACACATGGTTAACTAATGGATATTTTATTATTTTACATCATGTTATATTTCCTGCTTTTAAGTTGTTATAATGAATTGTTTTTGGCAACGAAAGAAAACTAGGTAAGTCCTACATTGCTCGATCTAGGTAAGTCCTACATTGCTCGGTCTCACAGCTAGATTAACTTTTTCTACCGACTAAGATGACACAACAAACCTCTTTAATATTTTCAAATAATGTGGTTCAGGACTGTTCTCGTTAGAGAATTCAGAGGTTACTTATCAAAAAAAATAAATTCAGAGGTTGAGAGTCATAAAGTTCAAATTCACGAGGATTTGTTAAGGTATTTTATTATTTTGTTGGCTACTTTAATTGTTATATTTAGATATTTTTATTTTCTTTCGCATGTTTAAGTACTCCATAAAATTAAGGGAGTTTTTGAGATTAATCCTTAAATCAACGCGCTAAAATAGATGACACCTATTTTTTCTTCTTCTAGTTTTAATTGCATAAGCTTTTCGAAAAGGTGAAATAGATCATTCTGTTGGTTTTTCATCCAAAATTGTGTGGTTTGTTAGTGCCACGTCAGCAATTTTGCCAAATCACATATAAATAATAATTTTATTAAAAGAAACAAATACAAGCTAATTTGAGAAACTTAATTCAGACAAACTCCTAGCACCTCAGTGAGCTGATAAGAAATGTAAACAATAAATATAAGAGCTTGCTCACACTACAGAGAGTAGCGTGTGCAGATGTAGAAGAGACTTAATATACTTGTTCTTTCTTACTAAAAAAAGAAAAAACTTATTGTTTACAATGTTCTAACCCTTCTTTTCGATAATTCTTAGTTCTTAAATGCAAAGAAAAAGTAAAGAAAAAAACTTACAATGTTCTAACAATTTCACTTGAATTTCTTTGGATTTGATCCACTACAAATATCCTTGCCAAGCAAAAATCTAAAATCTAATCCGAGGATCTTCGTAAAAATAAAGAATCCCTATAGCTATTCGTCCAACAATCTTTTAATGTCTTGACCAATCTAATTATCTATGGTTTGCAGGATCTATTATTTTATCAAAATTACTCAAGTTAAAATTAAAGGAACATAATTCAAATGATTAAGTTCTAATTCTTCTCTCCCTATTTAAATTAAATATTTTACGTGTTATGCTTCATTTATTATTAAAAATAAAAGAAGTGAAAAAGAATGTTAATTAAATTTGTCTCTTTATGAACCATAGCAAGTGAAATTTACATACAAACATATATACTTATTATAGCCCCCTTCCACAGAACACTACCTAGGATATAACTCACTAACCGAAGCTTCGTAGATAGATCCCCCACAATTGATGTCCGATTCAACTGGTCTGTCTGACTGAACATTGCTATCCATAATGCTTGCAGGTTGTGTAGGTACAGGAAGAGAAACAATATCGTTATTAAGCATGAGAATAACTGAAGCCATGTCTGGTCTATCACCTACATTTTGTTGAACACATAATAAACTGACATGAATACATCTCATCATTTCAGCCGTTGGACCGCCCTTCAGTAACATGGGACTTATGAGATTTGAAATTGTCCCCTCCTTCCAATTTCTCCATGCCTACATAAATATATCAATGTGCACATGCATGTTAAACCAAAGGTTGTACAATTCATTTTCAACTTCATTTTTAATAGAAGTCAAGAATTAATGTTCAAATTGATTGACATACATAGCTGAGAAGGTACTCCATATTCTCTGTGTCGCGGAAGCTAGTAATCTTTAGACCACTTAAAATCTCCAAAATTAGGATACCAAAGCTAAAGACATCTGACTTTATTGAAAATTGCCCAAACATCGCATATTCTGGTGCCATATATCCACTGCATATCAATATCAGTAAACTTTGCTTTAGTTTGAATGGTAACAAAGTTACTAATGATTATGTTAAAATCATTTAATTTAAATTTTTTTATGGCTATCTTGGCATGTTAATCTGATGCAATTTACCTATATAAATCAATTATACAAGCATGCATAGTTGTAGTCATTAGCTATAACCTATTTTTATACTTACTAGGTCCCAACAATTCTATTTGTACTGCCTTCAATTTGATCCAATATGAATAATCTTGCCATGCCAAAATCTGAAATTTTTGGATTCATTGCTGCATCCAATAGAATATTGCCAGCTTTAAGGTCACGATGAATAATCCGAAGTCGAGAATCTTCGTGAAGGTATAAAAGCCCTCGAGCAATGCCACCTATAATTTTATACCGCCTTCCCCAATCTAATTCTGCACTCTTCATGGGATCTGCATATTCATGAAATTAATCATATCTTTCACTAAATTTTTAAAATTCTCTCTCTCTCTCTTTTAATGACAAAGAGCCCATTCATGGTATGGCCACTTCGTGTACCCACCCCTTTCAGATAAACCTTTGACCCGTGTAAAGCGTCTCCTCCACACGGATCAAGTAAGGCTCCAACTTCACCAGTAGGCATGGCCACAAGAAAGTATTTGCACCCAAGGAAAATTTTCTCTTTTTTTGGTACCCAAATGAAAGTATTTTGAAAATAATGTAGGAGTAGAAATTTAGTGGTACCAAATATATAGTGATCAAGGCTTGTGTTAGGCACAAACTCATAGATAAGCAGTCTTTCATTTCCTTCCAAACAAAATCCAAAGAGCCTAACTAAATTTCGGTGTTGGAGCTTAGCCACTAGTAGGACCTCATTCTTAAATTCCACATCTCCTTGTCCAGAGTTTCTTGATAGTCTTTTCACAGCTATCTCTTGTCCGTTTGAAAGCTTACCCTGAATACATGAAACTAAGCAATGAATAAAACAATTTAAGTCAACTTTAACTTTAACAAATTAAATATATTGTTTTAATACATTCTGACAAACAATTGCTTAAACTCTACTCTCTTTTTTTATTTTATTTTTTTTTTATCATGATTTTTTCTTACCTATGCAGTAAGCTACTTATAATGTAATGAAAATTAAATATAAAAGCAGAAGAAAGAGAGAAAGCAGATATAAAGATTTACAGGTGGTTAAGTATTAGACACATACGTTCATCACTATGAAAAGCTTGAAAAATATTACATCTTGCTCTTTTTCTTAATGAAATATACAATACAAAATTCTCATATTTATAGGAGAATATGGATAAGGTGGAGATAATACAAATATAGTAAATGGAGATAGTATCAAATCAAATTTGAATACAATAAAATTTGATTACCTAAAAGGATAGGAAATTACAATTAAATCTGATTGCAATTAAAAAAATCATTGCCCAAGTTTTTTAACAGTCTCTTTAAGAAGTATACCCTTGATAATGCATTTCACCCAATCCTTGGAACAATTCACATGGTACAGTTAATTCCCAGAAAGAATTCCAACAATAAAGCTTATACCTTGTAAACCACACCAAATCCACCTTGACCCAGCTTGTTATCATTGGAGAATTTGTTTGTGGCAGCCTCAATTGTAGCAAAATCAAATTGCAAGGACTCTACTGTTGTCATATCATTAATTGCATCTACAAATGTAAACAATAAACGTAAGAGCTTGCTCGCACTACAAATTAAGAGCAGCGTGTGTAGATGTACAATAGACTTAATTAATATACTTAATTATTGCTTACCATTTTCTCCTTTGACAGCACTGTACTTCCTTCTCCTAATTATGAAAATGTAGCCCAAAATGAAAAACACCACCGAGGCAGCAATTGGAACAACAATGGCGGCTATCGTTGCCGTTGAGATTTTGTTTTTACCTACGTATGCATATCATGGTTCAGTCACATGCTTAAAAGAACAATGGTCCTCCACAAGAAGTTTGTTATAGCACAAACAACTTATAAATTCATATGGTCATGACTCTCACATTGTACTTGAGCTCACCCCAGTATCTAGGGCTGTTCAGGCGGGGCGATTTTAACCGTCTCGTCAATCGCTAACCGTTTATAACCGCTAATCGTTTTGTAAAGTGGTTATTAAAAATCGTTAACTGCTTAGGGCGATTGCGGTTAATGGTTTTAGGGGTATGAAAAAGCGGTTATAACCACTAAGCGCCTTTATTTATATATAATTACATAAAAATATATATTAATTATTTATATTAATTAAATAAATAAAACATCCAAAACGGTGCCATTTTGATTAGAGAATAAGATAAAACCCTTAGGTTTCATCTTATTCTCCCAAAGCCGCAACCCCTCATTCAGACATTCACACAATGGATTTAGGTATTATGACTATGTACGTGAAATAAGCCTAAAAAATATGACAAAATAAGCTCAAAATATATGAAAAATGAAGGCCTAAAATATAAAAAAAAGCCCAAATGCCCATTTTTAAAAAACTGGTTATAACCGCTAACCGCCTAGGTGGATGCGGTTATTAAAAATCCAATAACCGCCTAAGACGGAGGCGATTACGGTTATTGCAAATAATCGTCAGTTATAACCACTTGAACACTCCTACCAGTATCCATCTATGTTGATTTTTCAACGCCAAATATATATCCTTAAAAAAGAGAAAATAGAAGAGAAGGAAAAAACTTTACCTTCGGGTGCTGTTACTGATACAGGAGGTGGAGGAACAAGTGCTGGAGTCGAAGGCGTCGGCGCCGATGTGTTTTGTGGTTGGTAAAACGGGTAAATTTCAAACCTAGCGTTACAACTAGGAAACAGAGCCCTGGCCCCTATCCTTCCCCCGCAACAATCCACCACATTCATTATCGCTACCATGAGACACCAATGGCAATCGGATCCCGACAGGTCCGCCGTGCACTGGAGAAGGGTGTACAGCTTTTGCAACGCCGTGAAATTCGCTTCTTTCGCTCCAAACTTCTTGGCCCCAGGCCCAAGATTTGAAACCCCACTTGCCAACTCGTCCATCGTTGTCCTCACCAGCAGGCCAAATCGGTTTGGCTCCGATATATTCCCAGTGTTCGTCAGGAGAACGTTAGGGTCCATGACCATGCGGGAGAAGATATTCTGATTTGAGTACCGTAACATACACTCGTCGTACCAAGCCACGACCACTTTCTGATTCGGACAGCGATCGACCACGTCTTTGGTTGTGTCGGCAGCGCAGTCTCGGCAGGCGTCGGTGGAGAGATCTCCCCGGCAGAGGAAGATGCCGTAGACTGTGTCGACGGAGTTCCCGGACGACACGGTGGTGTTGTAGAACCCCGTGCTGCGGTTGGCGTTGGAGGTGAAGGAGGCGAGGAGGCGATTGAGGTTGGATTGGTAGGTGCTGTTGGCGGTGAAAGTGGTTGTGTTTTGGCAGTCATGGTAGACGTAAGTTGGAGCAGCTTGAGTTCCGGTTTGGCTAAGGAAGAAGCTAATCAGGAAGGAGAGAACAAAAAGGGTCGTCGCGCAGAGATTGAAGCCAGGCGAGCCCATTGTTATCATGACCAATTACCCTCTTGCTTCTGGCCTTTCAGCTATGGCTCTTACTTCCGGAGTTGAGGGGCATTGAATAAGATGAATTAATAAATAGGACCTCTACTCTTTACGTCAAGGGACGATTCACATGCGCTACTCAATAAAGAGGATCAGGTCGTCGTGACTTGCAAGTCAAACGTAATAAGAACGTTCAAATTTGTTGGTTTGGTCAAAATTAACATATATCTGAGCAGATTTTTTAGTAAAAATTTTTGCCGCAGAGTGCTAATTAACCAAATTTTATGGGTATTACCCTACACTCGCCAAACATTTACAAAATGAAATATAAAACAAATGATTTATTTGATAAACCTCTCATTTCTTTCTAAAAAATAAAAACATTTTTCTCAAACTAATTTTCGCACCTTAAACTTTTAAAATAAGTAATAATTTAACATGTTAAGATTGTATTTGGACAATGATCATGGTAGAGGTAATTAGTTGCTGCAGTTTCAGTTCCGGTTAGGCTAAGAAAAGGGATCAGTAAGGAGAGGAGAAACCGCATTAATTAGAGTGACCAACGCCATGCTCTTTGCAGCTATGGGATTTGAGAAATAGGATATTAATACACAAATTAACATTAATTAGGATCCATTTACTTTTGCTAGTGACGGGATGTTTAGCCAAACCGGACTAGAGCCAGATTTTAAACCAACTGTTTGATGTAGACTTGTAGTCCGACTGGACTGTCTAATGTCTATAACATTATCAGCAACCTGCGCATATCGCGGCGCAGTATTCGTCAAGTCATCTCACATACTCCCAAACTGTAAGAAATCATTTGGTATCCTATTAACCGTAAGATATAATAAGAGAATAAATAATAAACCCTTCCTCCCTATTTCACCCATTCCAATCATCTTTTGCTTAATTTGTTTTAAGCCAATAGAAAAAGAGTTATAAATGAGGGTCTTTTACTCTTTTCTATTCTTGATCGGAATAAAAGAAGAAAAAAAAAGATCAGTTAAAAATGCTTCTGAACACTAAATTAAAAATGACTCAGCAAATTAAACAATATACATGATAATTTACGCTTATCCAAACTTTATGTCTTCCAATTAGACNGGGGGGGGTGTTGGTGGGGTGGGGTTGAGTGAACTACTGGTTTGTGGGTTTAGTTACAAAAAATTGGTAAGTGGTTGAAATAGATTTCACTTATGAGCTAGGCATGATAAAGGCCAGAATTTACCAAAAAGGCTCTGTTTTTCAATTAAAGAAACAGAGTTTTTTTTAATTCTCTTATGATCATTGCTACGCTATAATATTATTACTTGTTTCAAAAGCTTACAAATAGAAAAATATAAATTTAATAATTTAATCAACACTTTAACGTACTAGTATCATATAAATTTCCGCATGTAGAACAAATTGAAGAATTATGTAATCAATGTAATCCCAAGATTCACGGAAAACCATTTTTAGAGCTAGAGCCATGCGTGTATATAATAAACTAACCCCAAGAGCTTGTATCCACGAAAACTATGTGAAAGAAAACTATATTTTCTGCTCCCAGCCCCTAACCAAATCAGTACATAGCTACAGAGCCGCCGCCGCACTGAATCACCAAGGTCTTGCGAGTCTGTGACCATGGTAATGCAAATAGGCTCTTTTTTTAGTGACTACAAATTAAAATACAACTTGGTCTAATGATAATAATAAGGAAAAAGTTAGGGGTTCTCCTCGTAGGTTCTTCTGGCGTTCTCACAGTTTTACGTAAAACATGATTTAAGAAAAAATAAAATTGTAGTGGCCTTTACCACCGGTTTTTTTAGGCATTAGCACCAAATTTGAGGCATTAGCACCAAATTTGTGAAGCATTAGCATCAAATTTAGGATGATCAAATACATTTTTTTGTGATATCATCCCTAAAGGGTTAACCTTCCACCTATAGGTTTTAGTTTTGAATCCAAAAACAAGTTTTAAAGCATTAGAACCTAACTATTAACTCATAAAAATTAATCTGTTAGCAAAATAATAGTACTACAATTTTATCTTTTCTTAAATCATATTCTATATAAGACTGGGAGAACACCAGAAAAACACTACGAAGAGAACCCCTAACAAACCCCTAATAATATTTACAAAAAAAAAAAAAAATAGTCTCTGTTTCATTATTGGATGGAGCTTTTACAATCTCATTTGAAAATTCAGTGGCCTCAAGTGAGAAAATTAAAGTCTTCTATAACATTTAAAATCACACTCTTCAAGATATGTTATAAGAGTCATCTGTTGTGAATGACTTGATATTTCACAAGTCAAAAGATGTAGAACGAAATTGCACCATTAATATGTGAGAATGGGCGGTGGCCATCAAAGCTTGAAGAAGAAAAAACTGCAGCATGCCACATTAATAGTCGGTGGAGGAAGTTGGCCACTTAATGTGGATGGGCTAACAAGTCAAAGTTGCATGTTTTTCTTCCTTGTTTGAAGGAAGATGTTGTACACCTTGAGCCTATAAAAAAAGGCACCTCCGTAAGCTTGAAAAGAGACCAACAAAGAGGAGGAGAAAAATATTCCAGTTAGAAGGGATCATCCCAAGTAGAAATTCAGAGCTCCTTCTTCAATGTGAGGAAGAAAAGAAGAGAGCTAGTGTGGGGATGGGGCAAGAGAGTGAGTTTGTTGTCTAGTTCAATTATCATTTGTTGATAAGAGTGTTTAAGGCTTTTCTCTAGAACAAATTGTAATTGGGTGGTATGGGCATGCACTGTGAGTTGTAAGAATTTTCTTATAGTGAAACTCTCTTGTTGGTGGACGTAGGCCAAGTTTTGGGCAAAACCACGTTAACTCTTTATGTACATGTATGATATGTGTGTATTCTCGTGTGTTTTCATTTCAAACTTGTCTTTCGCATAAAAGGTTGTGGGAAAATTGGTTGTCAATTTATTATTAATTTCCCAACAATTGGTATTAAAGCTAAGGTTGCGGAGAAATGCAATCCTTGAAGTTTGGGAATGAAAGGCTCGACAGAGTGTGAAGGTACTATTCATAGACGAAGTACGAAGCATTGTTCATGAGCGGAGGTACTGTTCATGGAGGACTATTCATGGAGTACTGTTCACGAGTCATTGTTCACAAACTACTAGGTGCAGCAAGCTTGTGGGGGACAGTGGCCTTGACAGGGGCGCTGGCCCAGGTGACCTACTGTGTAGGTTGCTGTGATGTTGCAGGAGAGCCTGCAAAGCTTGCCTAAGAAGGCATGGCGCCAAACAAGAGTAGATTCGGCAGAGTGCTCCAAAAATACGCTAATACTAATGATACTTTTTTGATAAGGGCATGTACATCCTCTGACATGACCACATAAAATTGTTAGGATAATGCATGTGTTCTATTAGCGGGTCCACATTTACATATGAGACATTGATTTGGTCTTTGATGTCGGGTATGTGGTGAAAAACGGTATCAATGGCTGATGAACTTCTGGGGGAACAGATCTTTAAATATATATTTTTTTACTTCATTTAAATTTTATTTTTATTTTTATTTTGCTTTACATAAAATCATAAAAAAGTAGGTTTTTTTGTTGTTTAGTTTTCAGTTGTATCTTAAATTAAAAATTACTAAAAAATTTGTGAAAGAAGGATGGCTGGATCCACTCCTGTTGTGACCCACCCTATAATCTATTGGATTTCAAATAAATTCTTAAACCAATGAATGACCTACACGGAGCCATTGAAGATAAAGAGTGCAATGGTTGTCCGTCTTCCACGTCGACAACCTTTTCTCACGTGTCTCATGCAGTGAATATGTAACACCCCCAAATTATTATTTTACATGCATAACAATTTGGAGTGATACCACAAGACCTTACGACCATAACTGCAACAAAAATTTGGCTATATATATATAATCTAATTAACATCATCAAATGAATGTACGTTAACCGGAACACCTAAATAACATCACAAATTCCATAAAATATAGCATGTAGTTCATAAGCTGATAGTCTTTAATATAATACATTCCAAGTCTAAATCATATTCTAATGCAAGTACTTGTCGGGTAAGAAGTAAGTACATTTTCAGCCTTCTTTCAATGGTTGATGTTGTTTTCAAATGAGGGTTCGGATATATTCCGTCTTAATCTATGCTAATTTTGCTTCTGTTACCGTTATATGTGGCCTTTTTAAGAGGATCAAAACACTTGTTTGTCCTATTTTTACTATTTGTAATTTCGTACTGTTGTTTTTGTTTTGGGTTTATTGTTGCGGAACTTACACCATTTTCAATTTTTTGTTGTTTAAGATTTTCTACTTTCTTTCTTTCAGATTAAGAGTGGTAAGATCCTCTCTTGTATGCATTTTCCAAATTCAATTAAAAAAAAAAAAAATGGTACACCAATCACTATCTTTAAAAGCATACTAATTAAGCCCATCAAAAGACATAATAAGTAATATCGATCCATAACAACTTATATTAATTAGGAAGTCGTGCCTACCTAAAAAAAACAGGAGCTATATATCCTGTTACTCGTTTTGTCTTTGTGGGCTTGGATGAAAAGTAGACAGATGGGAAGGAGGGAAAAAAAAAAAGCGTTTAACTTCACAAATGGGCTATGTTTGGACAAACGGGCCCAGTTTAAATTTGGCATTATCGCTTGGCACATGACATCATAGCTCCATTAAAGTACGAATTATTCATCATTTACAATTTACAAGCCCACTAAGTCACAGGGCCATCCTTTTATGGNCCCCATATACGACTGCTAACTTAAGCATCGGAGGGTCTATGGGGACTCCCCCATAGACCCCTTTGACGCTTTTATTATTTTGTAGGAATCCAAAGATCGATGATCAGAGAAGGCCCAAAGAACGTGAAGATCACACCAATCAGAGACTGTTGACAGAAAAATGCATCAACAATATTCCTTGCCTACATGTATCACATATACATGACCCATTTCCTATGATACAATTTCAGTTTATCACCATGCTATATAACACGAAGGAGGCCAATCTTGCGAGTCGGTCATCTAGGTGAAAGATAGGAAATAGTAAGGTGATTTACAGAGAGATTAGTTGTAGGAATGTGATCAGTCTGAGTGACTCGAGCCACAACAAATACAGGTTGTTTTGGTTGAGGAAGAGAAGTTGATTCGTTTTCCAATAGAACAAGCACAGATGAGATTGTGGGTCTATCCGCTGGATCCTCTTGCACACACAAAAGCCCAATATGCATGCACTTTAACACTTCCGTAGCTGGGCACGACTCCATCAACAAAGGGTCTACAAATTCCAATTCTTTTCCTTCATTCCATAGTCTCCATGCCTGTCAATGCGAATTTATTAAATTCGTTGAGTAAGCACATGTGGGCTTTGAAAGGTTAGAGTCGTATTGAAAAGATGACATAAATGTGAGTACAAATGAGAATCCTTGGAATAGAGACAAAGAGCCATAAGATTTATAAAGAGCTCCTGTTTAAAGAGGAGTGTAGCAATGTGGTGATTGACATATACATAAAGGAGAGATTGTAGAGCATATATGCATGGGTGTAAAAAAGTTTAAATCTCACATTGAAAAAATGTTATAAGTGTAAGTAATAATTAATATAACATAATTGGGTCCAAACTCATATCCTTAAACTTATGGTTTTATAAAAAAAACTTTCCAATTAATATATCAATCTTCCTAACAAAAGTAAATATATTTACATTTTGCAAAGCACCTCCTCCAAGTTAAGGGTGGGGGAGTTTGCGAGTATAAGATCGGTTAAATCACTACTCTTTTGAAAGACTTCAACCAATAGAAATAAGTGATCTTAATACTTTAACAAATCAAGTATGACCTTGTTCTAACTTCATGTGTGACCTTGTTCTAAAACCATATTAAATTCTTAGTCCTCCCTAAAACTTAAGCAGATAAAAAGTAGAGAATTGAATCATCTAACTAATATTCTAACAAGATCATATTGAAACATATATGTAACTTATCAATAAAATACAAAAAAAAAAAAAAAGAGTTTTTTTTTAAAAAAAAATCATTTTCAACATTATCATATTTATAAGTTCAAGTAGACAAAAGAAACATACATATGCAAGAAGTGTTTGGGCATGCTCCGTGAGGTAGAAGCCACTATTTTTCTTCCCGCTAATAATCTCAAGTAGTATCACGCCAAAGCTGAAGACATCAGATTTTACAGAAAATAATCCCTCCATTGCATATTCGGGAGCCATGTATCCACTGTTTAGAGCATATATAGCATTACCATGATATTTTTTTTCCTTTTTTCTTTTCTTAAAATAATATATATTTTTTTAAAAAAACACACACAAATTGGGCGAAAAATAACAAAAGAAAGAAAAGTAGTAAACTCACTATGTTCCAACAACTCTTCGAGTGTTAGCCGAGTATTGGTTTTCACCAAAGATCCTTGCCATGCCAAAATCTGATATTTTAGCGACCATTTCATGGTCCAACAATACATTGTTGGGCTTTAGATCCCGATGAATGATTTTAAGACGGGAGTCCTCGTGAAGGTACAAAAGTCCTCTAGCAATACCAATAATAATGTTATAGCATGTTTTCCAATCAAGCTCAATGCGTTTTTTTGAATCTGTAAATAACAAAGATAAGATTCAAACTCACGACATTTGATTTGATTTACTAAAAAGTTTAAATTGGAAAAAAAAAAAAAAAAGTTAGTAAAAAATAATAGTCAAAGAACAAACCAAAGATAAAGAAGTCAAGGCTTCTATTGGGCATGAATTCGTAGATAAGCAGCTTTTCCTCTCCCTCTATGCCACATCCCAAAAGCTTGACAAGGTTTCGGTGTTGAAGTTTTGCAATAAGTATGACCTCGTTTTTAAGTTCCTCTAAGCCTTGCCATGACTTCCTTGACAGCCTTTTGACTGCTAGTTCCTTACCATCTGGCAGCACACCCTGCAAGGAGAATCATCCATAAATTCAAGCCCCATATATATATATGAAGCAATAATTAGGCCGGCCATGACAAAGAAATAGAAAGGTTGGTGTTACCTTGTACACAGTGCCAAAGCCACCTTGTCCGAGCTTATTTGAATCTGAAAAGTTGTCTGTAGCTGCCACTATTGTTGATAGATCCTTGAAGGACAGTTCTTCAGCACCCACCAATTCACCGTCTTGTGTAATTGCAACTCCAGTGGGGCTTGCCAGCTCATGTACTAGTGCGCTCTGGCTTTTCTCATCATCTGCAGATAAACATGAAATTACCTGCTTGTTGGTAAACAATTATGATGGTAATTAATAGTTAGCTAGTTAGATAAATTCACCTCTTTTTGTTCTCTTGTTCCGCCCATGATAAACAGCACAAGACCCAACAAGAACTGCTATAACCGATATTGGGATAAAAACAATCACAACAACCATCCAAATCTTCAATTTAGGCCCTGCTTTTCCATAAGAAGATTTCAATTCACTAAGACCACCATTTTAAAGGAAATCAATCAAAATTCTTATGTGCTTACCTTTGGAACTTGGGTAGGTTAAGAACACAGTTGAGGCGTTGTAGAATTGGTGGAGCTGAAACCTCACATTACAATTTGCACTAACAATAATTCCACCTTGGCGTGAGTCGCAGCATGCATGAAGATCTCCCAAGGCCTGCACCAGACAACTATAGCATAAATTTTGAGAGATGTCCCTAGTACATTGTACAAGACCATAAATTGTTTCCTTCCTCGAAACTTTAATTTCCCCTGTTGCAAACATGCGTTTCGAAGGATCAGACGCAGCCTCGCTTGAGATCTTATTCATTAAGTAGGTTAATACTTTATCAAAACGAACTGGGTTAGTTGATAGATTTTTCTCCAGATAAATCTGTTCTGGATACTTTCCAAAATAAACCATCAAAGAGGAGAAATTCTGCCCGGAGTAGCGAACTTGACAAAGCTCAAACCAAATCGTTGCATCTTCAGTTTTGCACCGCTTCAAGATTTCCTGGTTTGCATTCTTTATGCAATCCCGGCAAACTGTCGAGTTGACATCCCCTCTACAGAGTGCTTGACCATAGACTTTTGGGTCCTCCCCAGTAGAGGTTTCGTAGAAACCTCTTACCGTAGTATTGGATGGCAATGACTCAAGAAGAAGCTTGAGATTGTTTTCAAATGGGCTGTTGAGTGTGTAATTTCTGTATTCTGTCTTACAAAAGGTAAAGACAGGATCTCCGCTGGCAAGTATAGGGCGCATTAAAAGTGGTATAATTAAGAAAACCATAGCTGAAACCACATTTTTTTCCATTGAATATATGGTTGCTTTAGATGGAAAGGTCTGAAAATCTGTCTTTTAGATGCTGCCTGCATGAAATTTCATCCTTCAACAACCAGAATTTTCCTAAAAAAAAGAAAGGAAAGTCGACACCCAATAAAAAACAAATTTATCTTCAAACTTGTGTCATGTTAAACTGTTGAACATTTACACAGAAACATCAGCGCTAGCTGTAGCTGGATACCGACTGAAAAATACTTTTCTTGACTTGACTAACAAAAGCCGCCAGTCCTATTATTATTATTATTATTATCATTGAATAGCCATCGGCTTTCACCAATGTAAGAGTCAAATAATTGATTAACATTATTTAAAGAGGGATGCTATTTAAATGAAAATTAATATATACTAAACAAGTATCAACCTACACCAAAATTGACGTGACGTGACGTGATATTTTCAAAAAATAAAATTTATTTTGATCTACTTGAACATTATTTTCAATTTTATTTTTCATGTTTAAGTATTATAATTGATAGTTTGATTTTGTCTTAAAACTTTATATCTAAACAAATGACTTTTCGGGCTGCTGATAGTGGAGTTATATGATCGAGCTTATGTTGCTCAAATGACTTGATTTTGTTTGGTCAACACACGTGAGCCCTAGTCAGTAGTCCGCAACAAGACTTGTGTCTCACTTTCCGAGTTATTTTTTGAATTGAGAAGTACTATGTATACAATTTTATTTTTTTT
>VIBQ01000104.1:0-80337 GCA_006937295.1 Carpinus fangiana | reverse complement strand
CATTTTTCTTCATAAAAATGGTCATTTTTTTTATGAAAAATGACTATTTTTATGAAGAAAAATGCAATTTTCATTTTTTTTAAAAAATACTAATAAAAAGAATGACAAAAAATATATATTATTGCTTTAGACACTTTTTTTATTTTTTACTTTGTTTTTTTAAAAAAAAAATAAAAAAGACAAAAGTTGGGTAAAAATTGGGTAAAAAAGTTGAATCCCTATCATCCCTCATATATATATGATATGTACATTTTATATATTCAAACAATAAATATCAATTTTATAGATTTGATTAAAAGAAGTTCTTTCAACCAAATTTAAAGAAAAACTGTATCCATTATTTGTTGAATAAATGTTTTACTTTATTAAACTAGTGAGTAGCTGCCATGACTATAATGACACATGACAATGGTGAATAGAAGTTGAATTCTTTTCTATTTATTTATTTATTTTTGGTGGGTATATAAGTTGAATTCTTTGTTTGTTGTTTATTATACCTTTAAACATAACGGGTACGACTTTTAAGAATCAGGCGTGATTAAAGCTGTAATATCTTCAAGTACGTTCTATTTATTTATTTTTGAAACAAATTTGAGATATGTCTATTACAATAAGAAAATAATTCTTGGCATTTTCCCTGATCAGCCAATTGTTCAATTACACGTAGTTAAGACAAGTGGTCCGCATGCATGCTCAATCCTGCACCACAAGCTAATTAATGATGTATTAAACTTGATAATGACGTGGAATATAGTAGTCTTTCTGTGTGGAATTCAAACGTGAAGACAAACTTTGAAATCACTTTCATTGACCATTTGATCTAACAAATTAAATATTACATGTGCAAATACATATATTATAGAATAATATTACAGAGGTTATAGAATAATACAAACATATATTAATGTACTGCACAGTGCACACAAGATAAGGCATTAATGAAGTTTCAAATCGCTTATGGGTACCATCACCGAGGCCTAATATTGGAAACCGATAAGCCGTTGATAGAGTCATGACATATTTCATAGTGATCAGTAAATCTTCCCATAGAAAATGCAGGTCGTTGAGGTTGACAAAGGGTTACACTTTCATTTTTTAACATTACTACCACCGACGATATAGTTGGCCTATCATTTGCATCTTCTTGAACACACAATAATCCAATATGAATGTATTTTAAAAACTCATCTGGGTAGCATGAGTCATTCAATAAAGGATCCATCATCTCTAGTGCTTTCCCGTCGTTCCATAATTGCCATGCCTGCACCATTATTTAATGTGTTTAGACAATTTTTGACCCAATATTAGGTTTGGCTAATTTTTACATGGCATACAAACTCAATATGTACTAAACATGAAATTTGTTAGTTAAGTTTGAGCTTCAACTCATTTAATTAAATTGGTCGAATTAAGATTAATATATACATATATATATTTATACTCATTTCTCGATATGATCTAAACTTGACACTCGACATTTAATATTGATAAATTTTGACACAACTTATGAACCTAACATGAAATTAAAAATTTAGAAGTAATGGGTCTAACCCGTATAATTAAATAGATCAGATTATAATTAACTTATATAATATTATACTCATGCCTCAATACAATCCGCGAACATGAATTATCACTTCTACTTAGTATCAACTCTAAAAGTATAGACTAGACTTTAGCCAAACAAAATCTTACATATGCTAGGAGGCTAGGAGCACGTTTTGACCGATGGAAGCCAACATTTCTTTTCCCTGTTATGATCTCAAGCAAGAGTACTCCAAAGCTAAAAACATCAGACTTAATGGAATATAATCCTTCCATAGCATACTCTGGGGCCATGTATCCACTATTCAAAGCATATTAAAACAAAAAATAAAAAAAGTCAACATATATATAATTAAATAACCAAAGGCACACTAATCTTAAGTGCATGTACTTACTATGTTCCAACTATTTTAGCAGTATTAGTTTCACCTTCGTTGCCCGTAAAGATCCTTGCCATTCCAAAGTCTGAGATCTTAGGATTCATGTCGCAGTCCAATAATACATTGCTAGCTTTTAGGTCTCTATGAATGATTTTAAGTCGAGAATCCTCGTGAAGATAAAGAGTTCCCCGTGCAATTCCGCTTATTATATTAAGTCTTCTGCTCCAATTGAGTTGTGCACGTCTCCTTGGATCTAACCATTAAAAGTTGAAAGTAATTCAATTCATTGTTCTATGCCTGAGTGTTCACAAAGTTGATTCAAGTGCCCATTAAAACAACAAAAAGAGTGGGGAAGAAACTAACGAACCAAAGAGAATGACATCCAGGCTGCTGTTGGGCATGAATTCATAAACAAGAAGCTTTTCTCCTCGCTCTGTGCAAAATCCTAGTAGCCTCACAAGATTTTTGTGTTGAAGCTTCATTATTAGTAGAACTTCATTTGTGAATTCATCTGAACCCTGCTCTGAACAATAAAAGAGCCTCTTAACTGCTACTTCCTTTCCATCATAGAGTATACCCTGCAAAATTTCATTTCCATTTCCTGATTAACATAAAAAAGGCGAATTGACATTTTCCTTATCATTAACATAACATGAATAACCTATTTTTCTTTATTACCTTGTAAACTGGGCCAAAACCACCTTGCCCAAGCTTATTTGAATCAGAGAAGTTGTTGGTAGCTGCTAGTATAGATGCCAAATCAATATGAGGGGATTCCTGAGCTTTCGGATCATATCTTCCTTGGAAATTGGCGTATTGGAAGTTTGAGATATTTGCTTGTTGACTAATTATAATTTCTCTTTCCCCTGAATAGAAAAGAATGGTAGTCTCAATAGTGAAAACAGAATTACTAAAACTTACTGCGAAGAAGTCGCCTTTACCTTTTCTAGCTTTTTTCCTTATCATAAGGCAAAAGATGCAGGAACCCAGAAGTACTATCGCCAAGCATGCTGATGCAACTGCAAGGATTACCATCATCCATGTTTTCCATCCACTGCCTGCATTTGAAAGCAATCACTGAATACTATAACAAAAGTAATTTGTGTTAGAGAGTAGTGTTGTTGACAAATACTTACTTCCCCCTTGCCCATTAGTTGAAGTAGGAGCTCCATAAAAGTTATATAGCTCATACCTCAAGTAGCAACTAGGACTAGGAAGTCTAGCACCAACAGAGAAATAGCAGCAAGTTAAAACATCTGTTATGGCTCTCTGAAGACATGAATTACACCCATCAGCGGATAAGTCTCTGGTGCACTGCACTAGAGCATATATTGTCTTATCTTGAAAGGGTACTTCCCCAGTAGCATACATATTGGCTGAAAGATTGGAAACTGCCCTCTTTGTAAGATTATTCAACGTCTCCTTCACAACAGGTTTGAACTGTTCTGGTTCTGAAATGTTCTGGATGTTATCTAGGCCAATATAGTTTTCTGCGACATTCAATTGGCCAAAGAAATTTTTGTTGGAGAAGCGCAAGTGACAGAACTCCTCCCATACAACTGCTTCTGTTGTGTTTGGACAACGGCGTAAAATGCTTTCTGTAGCGGCTGTTATACAGTGCCAGCAGGTTTCGTTTGAAACATAGTCGAGGCACATGTAAAGACTATAAACTCCATCTGGGTCATTTCCTTTGGAGGTATTATAGAATTTGGAAACAGAAGCATTCGAGCGTAAAGAAGAGAAGACATCTTGGAGATTGTTGTGAAATAATGTAAGATTACCTTCATAGATACTAGTGTCTGAACAATTGGAATACGGGGGTTCGGCATAGGCCAGATTGCAGAGGAGGGTGAGGAAAACATGAAGCATAAACAGTCGAATGACTTCTGGAACAATATGGGAATGAATCATATTTTACTTTGAGGGCTTGTACACTACGATAATGGCCAATTCTCTCAATATGGTAGCTGAAGGAGTTTCTGTCTCTGCTATACCTTAGTCTGTGAACCAAAAAATTCCGTTCTTGGAGTCTTACAATAATTCAATCAAAAGGGTAATTTCTTCGGAAAGTGCTTATGTCAAAATCAAGTAAACCGCGTTATTCTAAGATTCTACTCTTGTAAAGGAGCAGGACTAGTTTTAATATAACTATCGGCTGACGCCAGACAGCAGCAATGTTGGGGCCACATTTCTATACAAAATAGGGGCCTTATATATTTGCCTATTCTACTGTATTTGTACCATGTAGTTTCTGGGATGTGTTAATGGCAGTCAAAAGAAAGATTGGTGGGAGCTGTAGAGATTCAAGGAAGGTGTTCGGGATTGGGACACTTTGGCTTAAAATAACAACTGAGAGAGGCCCACAGATTGTCAGACTAGGTTCATTAGATTTTATAATTCCGAATCCAAAAAGAAAATTTCATTATGGGAAATTTAGAGAGGGAGGCCAGTTTTCCAACTTAGGACTTCAATTAATTGCCAAATCAAAAATGAAAATTCCTTTCTAGAAAAAGACTTGTTTGACCCATTCCTTTGTTTTGACGTGTTTCTTAAAATTACTATTAAAGTTCAAAAGAAAGGCCTTCTGTGAATTGACTTTATAATTCCGAATCCAAAAAAAAAATTTCATTCTGGGAAATTTAGAGAGAAAGCCCAATTTTTCAACTTAGGATTTCAATTAGTTGCCAAATCCAAAATGAAAATTCCTATCTAGAAAAAGACCTGTTTGACTCCTTCCTTTGTTTTGACGTGTTTAAGAAAAACCTTCTGGGATGAAAAATTCCGCAAACAATTCTGTTCTGGCCAGGTTCTTTCCTCGCTATGGTACCATGTGAAGAAAAAAACGGAGCTGAGCTTACTGGGAGGGGGAGGTTGAGGATTCATTACTTACCCAATAGGGATATAAAGCCAAAGAACAATCATACTCTATATTGACTTCACGACAAGAAAGTATACAATGGAATATATAATTTGATCTAATAAAGGCCGAAGCTATCCTGTTAGTCGTTTAGTCTTGGTGGGCTTCTTCACTTCACAAATGGCCCAGACTAAATATGGCATTAGCGTTTGGCAAATGAAAATGTTCACGGCTCTTTACAATTTACAAGCCCACTAAGTCATAGGGCCATCGAAAAATAACCAACACATTACTGTAAAAGTTTAATATATACAAATCTAAATTGGTCAATTAATATATCTAGTGCAAGATCCTTTTATTTTCTATAATATCCCAGAAATATGATACAACAATTTCATTAGTTTATTAGCATGCTATATAACACGAATGGGTCGGGGCAATCTTGTGAGTAGTCATCATCGAGGTGAAAGACTAGAAACAGTAAGGTAATTTATAGAAGGATTAGTTGTGGGAATGTGATCAGTCTGAATGACTCGAGCCACAACAAATACAGGTTGTTTTGGGTAAGGAAGAGAGGTTGATTCGTTTCCCAACAAAGCAAGGACAGATGAGATTGTAGGTCTATCCGCTGGATCCTCTTGCACACACAAAAGCCCAATATGCATGCACTTTAACACTTCTGTAGACAGGCACGACTCCATCAACAAAGGGTCTACAAATTCCAATTCTTTTCCTTCATTCCATAGTCTCCATGCCTGTCAATACACATTTAAAGTAATTAAATATATTTCTTATGCATACAACACATCATGTTACAAAAAGCACCTCCTCCCTCGTGAGCAAAGGGTGGGTGAGTTCACGAGTTTATTATGTATATATATTAAACTCGTGAACTCACCCACCTATATATATATATATATAACTACTCTTTTTAAAAGCTTAAATTGATAACAATGAGTGAGTTTTTTATAGTATACAATTATGAGTATTGTGGACAGGTTTGAGACCCATAATGAAAACATGTAATAAGTGTGAGGAATTAATATAGTATAGTTGGACTCAAACTCATAGGGTTAAGCTTTTGGATTAGTCGGCCTCCCCCCTCTTATGAGGACATGTCAAAAAAAAAAAAAACATACATATGCAAGCAGTGTCTGGGCATGCTCTGTGAGGTAGTAGCCGCTATTTTTCTTCCCGCTAATAATCTCAAGTAATATCACGCCAAAGCTGAAGACATCAGATTTTACAGAAAATAATCCTTCCATTGCATATTCGGGAGCCATGTATCCACTGTTTGGAGCATATATAACATTACCATGCATGTTAGTGTTGTTGTTTTTTTTTTCTGAATTTCATTTAAAAATCAAAATTGGGAAAAAAGAAATAGTACAAAAAGAAAAAGAAAAAGAAGAAGAAGTGAACTCACTATGTTCCGACAATTCTTCGAGTGTTAGCTGAGTATTGGTTTTCACCAAAGATCCTTGCCATGCCAAAATCTGATATTTTGGCTTCCATTTCATGGTCCAACAATACATTGCTAGGCTTTAGATCCCGGTGAATTATTTTAAGACGAGAGTCTTCATGAAGGTAAAGAAGTCCTCTAACAATACCAACGATAATGTTGTAGCATGTCTTCCAGTCAAGTTCAGTGCGTTTTTCTGAATCTGAAAATGACAAAGACGATTAGATTCGATTCACAAGTTAAGCTGACAATGAAAGTTAGTAAAGAAGAAGGGTCAAAGAACAAACTAAATATAAAGAAGTCAAGGCTTCTATTGGGCATAAATTCGTAGACAAGCATCTTTTCCTCTCCCTCTATGCCACATCCCAAAAGCTTCACAAGGTTACGATGTTGAAGTTTTGCAATTAGTATGACCTCATTTTTAAGTTCCGTTATGCCTTGCCATGACTTCCTTGACAGCCTTTTGACTGCTACTTCCTTACCATCTGGCAGTACACCCTGTAGGGAGAATCATCCATAAATTCAGGCCTCATATATATGAAGCAATAATTAGGCCGGCCATGACAAAGAAATATAAAAGTGGATTCGGCTTCTGTGCCGCACAGATGTTGTTGCCCAAAACGGTACGGTTTTGGGCGGTGCAAAAGAAGGAATAAAAAACAATAAAAATCATTAAAATTTAAAAATTATAAAAAAATAATAATTAAAAACCTAAAAATATTAAAAAAATAAAAAAATAAAAACAGGGTGGGGTGGCTGGCCACCCCATTTTGGCCTAGGGGGTGGCTGGAGCCACCTCCCATGACCGGTCTGGGGTGGTCCGGCCACCCCAAAAAGGCCAAGGGATACAAAAAAATAAAAAAATAAAAAAATTGGGGGTTTGGTTTTTGGAGTGGCCAGACCACCCGAAAAACCAATATTCAGAAACATCCCACCCCCTAAACTATCTGGTTCCATCGGTCAAAGATTGTTCTCTTTCGAAGACAAAAACACAAACACCCAGTGAGAAAATTGTCACCACCTATTGGTTGAGGAAAACATTCAGGGAAGTAGAAGTGAAATCATACACCAACAATTGAATAGATTAATTTGAAGAAAACCCAAAAATGAAACTATCCAAAGCGCTAAAATCCGAAAGATTGGAATTCAATTGTCACATTTGAAGCTGCCCAAAACTATAAAACAGTCTTCTTGAACCTTTTGCAAATACAGATGCCATAAGAGAGAGAGGGAAAAGGTGGAGATGCATTAGATTGAGTGAAGGGAGAGAAAAAGACACAGACATATATACAAAGAGTGGAGCAGCCGGTTTTGGATTGGTAGGTTTTGTTTGGGTTGACAGAAAACTGCCCATGGTTTTGCTTCTTTCAGCTTTGTATTGGGAAACCCATAGGTATGGGGTGGTCCGGCCACCCCAAAAACCAAACCCCCAATTTGTTTTTGGCTTTTTAGGGTGGCTAGACACCCCCAACACCCCAGACCCACCACTCCAGCCACCCCATTTTTTCTTCATTTATTTTTTGGTTTTTTTTTTTTGAGTTTTTTAATTATAATTTTTAAGTTTTACTGAGTCTTTTTTTTTTTTTTTTGTTCCTACTTTTGAATTGCCCAAAATAGTACCGTGTTGTCCAAAACGGTACTGCTTTGGGCAACAGTATCTGTGAGGTAGTGAAGCCGGATCCTAGAAAAGTTATGTTAAGCTGATAATTGAAGAGCAACCCAATAACCAGATTCTAAGGAGCTATGGCTGTCAGACTTCAAGGGTCACCTATAACAGGAAACATGGCCCTAAATATCTTCCTTAATTCAAGGCTGCTTTCCTGCATGTAGCAGCATTTTATTTGTCTTTAGTTGTTGTCTTGTAGTGGATTTCTATCTCATGTTCTCCTATTAGTCCTATATATATTGAACTTAGTCTGAATGCTAAGTAAGACATTACAACAAAAAACTCTCTTAGTGTCTTCAATCTAATAGGTGTTACCTTGAAAACAGTGCCAAAGCCACCTTGTCCTAGCTTATTTGAATCTGAAAAGTTATCTGTAGCTGCCACTATTGTCGATAGATCCATGAAGGACAATTCTTCAGCACTCACCAATTCACCGTCTTGTGTAATGGCAACTCCAGTGTGGCTTGTCAGCTCATGTATTAGTGCTTTCTGGCTTTTCTCATCATCTGCAAATAAACATGAAATTACCTTCTTGTTGATAATTCTGAAAAAAAAAAGAAAAGAAAAGATTTTGATGGTAATTAGTAATTAGCCATTTAGATAAATTCACCTCTTTGTGTTCTCTTGTTCCTCCCATGATAAACAGCACAAGACCCAACAAGAACTGCTATAACCGATATTGGGATAAACGAAAGCACCACAACCATCCAAATCTTCAATTTATGCCCTGCTTTTGGAAAAGAACCACCTTCAATTTCGATTCACCAGGACAACTATTTTGAATATTACAGAATTTTGAGCCTGGTTTCTTCTTTTCTTTCCTTCAATTTCTGTTTTATTGCAGCATTAAAGAAAATCAATCAAAATTCTTATGTCCTTACCTTTGGAACTAGGGTAGGTTAGGAGCCCACTTGAGGCGTTGTAGAATTGGTGGAGCTGAAACCTCATATTACAATTCCTACTAACAATAATTCCACCTTCGCGTGAAGAGCAGCATGCCTGAAGATCTCCCAAGGCCTGCACCAGACAACTATCACAGGAACTTTCAGGGATGTCCCTAGTACATTGTACAAGACCATAAATTGTTTCCTTCCTCGAAAATTTAATTTCCCCTGTTGCAAACATGCGTTCCGAAGGATCAAACGCAGCCTCCTTTGAGATGTTAATCATTAAGTACTTTAATACTTCATCAAAATAAAATGGATTTGATAGATTTTTCTCCGGATAAATCTGCTCTGGATACTTTCCAGTATAAACCATCAAGGAAAAGAAATTCTGCAAGGAGTAGCGAACTTGGCAGAGTTCAAACCAAATCATTGCATCTTCACTTTTGCACTGCTTCAAGATTTCCTGGCTTGCTTTCTTTATGCAATCCCGGCAAACTGTCGAGTTTACATCCCCTCTACAAAGTGCTTGACCATAGACTTTTGGGTCCTTCCCAGTAGAGGAGTTGTAGAAACCTGTTACCGAAGTATTGGACGGAAATGACTCAAGAAGGAGCTTGAGATTGTTTTCAAATGGGCTGCTGAGTGTGTAATTTATGGACTTTGGGTTACAAAAGGTAAAAACAGGATCTCCACTGGCAAGGACAGAGCGCATTAAAAGTGGTATACTTAAGAAAAGCATAACTGAAAGTACATCTTTTTCCATCTTCCAAATATGCCAGAACATTGGATGATCGCTTCAGCTGAACTGCTGAATATTTCATCCTTCGACAACCAGATTTATCTTCAAACTTGTGTCATGTCAAACCACTGAACATTGCACAGAAACTTCCTTGCTGCATCTGGATACTGACAGAAAATCTTTTTCCGAAAATTTACCTGTAGTTTCTTGAGTTGACTAACCAAAGCCCATAGTATTATCATTAATTTTTTGTTCTTGTTTTTTGAATAGCCAATGGAGTTCACCAAGATAAGAGTCAAATAATAGACTAAAATTATTAAATTTACTTGTAACTCCATTGGCTATTCAAAAAATTGGAGCACATCTCCAATAATATTTTCGGTTACTTTTATTTTCTTAGAGTAATATAATTGATAGTTGATTGATATTGTGTATAGGTAAACGAATGGCACATGGACTGAGGTTGAGTCATATGACCGACCGATAGAGCTTATGTTGCGTGAATGACTTTATTTTTTGGGGAAATTTCAGATAATTATCTGAATTTCTACCTTTTTTGAAATATTTCCTTCAAACTTTAAAAACTTTTAATTTACTTCAATAAACTTTCAATTGCTCTCAATTTGGATCCCTCCGTACATTTTAGGATTTAAAATTTTAAAAAGACCAAAATACCCTTGATTTTCATTTTTTAAAAAACATTTTGAAAGTTGAAATTTTAAACAGTGACTTTTGTATAAAATTTCAACTTTCAGAACGTTTTTTTAAATAAAAAAAAATTAAAATCAGGGGTATTTTAGTCTTTTTGAAAATTTTTAAACCCTAAAATGTACGGAGGGGTCCAAATTGAGAGCAATTGAAAGTTCAGGGGGGTACATTGAGAGTTTTTAAAATTTGATGGGAGTATTTCAAAAATGGTGGAAGTTTAGGGGGTTCTCTGAAGTTTCCCCTTATTTTTTTCAAGTCTGACACGTGATCCCCAGTTAACAGCCATCGAGATTTCTTTTTGGCTCCCGTTTGGAATAGGATCCTCTCTGGTCTATTTTGGACTGAGAATATCCAGTTTTTGGTCTAGATTTCTTCTTAGAATTCCTACGGCTACAAATAAAACACATATCCCATTATTTAAAAATAATAATAAAATATTATTTTATATTAAAAAAATAAATAATAAAAAAAGTAAAAGGGTGGGGGTGGCCAACTACCCCAGTTTGAGGATGGGGTGTCAGTCTGAGGTGACCGAAGCCATGGCCCTTGAGGGTGGTCGGACCACCCCCGATGACCAAATCTAAAAAAAAAAAAACAAAAAAAAATCGTTTGGCCTTTGGATGGCTCCAGGTTTATGGTAGGGATTTCTTCTCACGTTTTCACTTTCCGAGTTGTTTTTTAACTTGGTTTTGGAGTTTATTACAAGACAAGTCTTGAACAATAAATACAGCAGGTCCACGTACTTCATATTTCCACCATCACCATTCAATGTCCGTCAACGCATTCAATGTGTCCCTTCGTATGCCTATATATTCAATAAACTGAATCAATATTATAGACAAAATGTACTCTTACATTTATTTTGTGTTCTTCTCCTTCTTTCCTCTTTTCTTCCTCCTTTACCAAACTTTCTTCCCCTTATTCAATGTTTAACAGAGTTCAGCCCTCGAGTACGTCTTCCTCTCCCACCAAATTTAGGAATCTTATGAGTAGTGTTAGACTATTTCTAGCAGCTTAATCAAATTTTACTCATCAAAATAATTAAAAATATATTTTTAATTATTTTAACAACTTATTTTTTTTAGAGGATTTTAACCTTACTATTTTAACAATTTATTTTTACTATTCTATTTAAATATTCTTTTTCAAAGATTTATTTATCTCTTTTTAACTATTAAAGGAAGATAGATAAATAAAAAACAAAAAAGAAGAGAAAGAAATAAGTTAATTTAATAAATAGGTGAGTAAATAGTAAATTTTAAGTTTGATGAGTACTATTAATATCACCAATTTTTTTTGTTAAACTGATAAGGTTGAAATGTGACCATTTAAGTCATTTTAATTAAATTACCTTACTAATTTAACCAAAAATTACATTTAATGAAGCTACTATAGATGCTATTAGCAATCACTCCAGGCTCCAGCAATAGGTAGTAAAGGCCATGGATCACATTAAGCTTCTCCAAATATTCATTAATTACTGTAAATTAGCAAAAATATTAATTGTTTAGTTGTAATGCTGAGGCTAGATGACTAGCTAGCTTCCTAGCTAGTCCACGACTATATTAGGAATTTTCTCATTGGATCCTATTCTGGGTCAAGTACGATAAATGAATTAAGTAATTAGTATTGATATAAAATGTCACCAAACCCTAGTACAGGGCCTTATAATTAAACACTAGTGGGGACAGCACATGCATGTGATTGGTTTCTTGTGTTATGAATCCTTATAATTCTAATATCATAAGTATATTATATTATAAATTAGATTTAATATACATATTGTTTAATATCATACATATATTAGACAAGGCATGTGTAATTCACTGTGTAATGTATTTTTATAATTCTTAACATTAAAATTACAATATCATATACATAAGTTATTATAAATATAATTAATATTTATATAGAATGATTTAATATACAAATTATTTTATAACCAAATATTTTGATACAATCAAGTTAACTAAGATAATAGTAATTTGTTATTCACCATAAGAAAAATAGTAGGTAAATCAGTAATGTGCAAAACAAATATAATATAGAATAATTCATCAACGATATTTACCTACATTTTTGGTAAAAACGAAAAAAAAAAATGATAAAAATAATATTGGAGCGACATCATTAGTCAGAATTAGTCAATAAAAGTACAAAAGAAAATATACCAAAGTTAAGACTATAACTACTTTAGTGTTTCTTTAATAGTTCCATTATCCAAACGACTAAAATGACTAAAATGAATTTGAGACTAAAATTACTTTAGTCTCAGTGAAAATATACATACTTGGTGAGATCTTTCTTTGTTCTACCTAAATGAATTTGCTTTGTTTTTGTTTTGATTTGGATTTGTTTGTTCATCTACAATTGGTGTTTATTTATTTATTTTTGTTTTATAGTGACTCCAACTACTTGCTTGCTCATACCCACTTGATGAGATCTTTCTTTGTTCTACCTAAATGAATTTGCTTTGTTTTTGTTTTGATTTGGATTTTTTTTTTTTTTTTTTTTGTAAGAGATTTGGATTTGTTTGTTCATCTACAATTGGTGTTTGATTTGATTTGATTTATTATTATTTTTTTTTTTGTAGTGACTCTAGCTACTTGCTTGCTCCTACTCACTTGGTGAGATCTTCCTTTGTTCAACCTAAATGAATTTGCTTTGTTTTTGTTTTGATTTGGATTTGTTTGTTCATCTATAATTGGTGTTTGATTTTTTTTTTTTAATTTTTTTTATTGATTATTTATGTGCTTGATGATTTTGTTGGTGGGTTTTATTCTCATTTCTCACACTAATGTTTGTTTTTTTGTGGGTTTTGTTTAAAACAGGTGTATCAAAGAGGTAAAGATTTATTAAAAAAAATTGATTTTTTTTTATATTTATTTTTGTACTTGATGAAAAACTGATTTTTTTTATTATTATTTTTTTGGTAGTGTTTATTTCTATGCTTGATTTTTTTGGTGTGTTTTGTATGGGCTTTTGACAAATTTTTTTATAGATATATACTTATCTAGATATATAGGGTCTTAAATAAATTAAAAAAAAGAAGAAGCTATATCTAAGACAAAACAACTTAAACGTTTTTATTGTTGTGTTCAGTCCACAATGAATTCTATGGGTCCTTAGGGTTGGTGTTTTCTTTTCTATCCCGTAGTTTCCGATCATGGATCCAGTCACATATCACAACTTCTTCTACCTATCCTGTATATTGTCTTTTTCATTCTGTGTTAGGCTAAAAACTTATTGGTAGACAAGATTTTATAGAAAAAAGTTTTTTATATTCCTTTATATTCATAGGATATACTAAAATTGCATGAAGATCAAACCACAAATAATCCTCCAATCTCTGACGGATGTGATTATGAGAAAAACCCTCATTTTTTTCTCTCCTCTCGAATGCTCTAGATTCTTCTCTCTTTTTCCTTCTTTTTATTTTGTTTTCTAGCTATTTCACCTACGGAGATGATAAGGCTGCCAACCTTATCTTCTCATTTCTTTCTTTCTTTCACATCTGAAGACAAAAGGGTAAAATTGTCTTAAACATTATACGTGCGAAAATGACTCAAAAGTCCCTCCCCAAAGTGATCATTAGATTCATTACGTAGTTGGGAAAAGGTTAAAATCGTCAATTATTCGGTGCACAAGAAAACAACTGTAGTCCAAACAAACGAAAAGACCAAAACAACCGAACAAAATCATCTAATCCTGACAATTTAGTAAAGGTAAAACAATAATTACGACAATTAAAAAACAAAACAGTCCGCTCAATTCTCCAAACACTTACACTTTTATAATCATTTGTCTCAAATAAAATGACACTATTTTTGTTATATTGCCTCTTTTTACATAGCTATTAGGTAAAGATATTTACTCAACTCTTTATTAAACTAACCAGTAGCTGTCATGACGATAATGACACATGACCACTTAATTTGCTATTTAATGAAGTTGGATAAGTTGAATAATTCTTTGTTTCTTGTTTATTTTACCTTTAAACCTTTGTTATATTATTTATATATTTAGCTCTTACGGTCATTTTAAATTAAATCTGTTTGAGATTTTAAACCATAAAGAATTTAGACGATTGAATTTTTCTACAACTAATTATTCAGATAATTTTACTTATTAAAAAAAAATATATTCAGATAATTCCACATAAAGGACAAATATGTCTGAAGCAAGTAAGCCTCTCACCTGTCTTTCGTCAAAATCCTTATTCAAATTTTAAAGTCTATTGCGTGTTCGGAAGATGATGATGTACTAATTAAACTTGACAATTGACCTGGAATAGGAATCTTTTTGTGGAATTCAAGGTGAACAAAAACTTTGAAATCACTTCCCTTTCACCAAATCAAATATTAAATGTGCAAATATATTATATAGAGGTAAATTACAAGCAAATACATAAATCTTCTATTGCTGTAATGCACGCGAGATAAGCCATTAATGAACTTTTAAATAAGCTTATTATAGGTTCCATCACCGTGGCCCAATGTTGGAAATTGATAAGCCGTTGATAGAGTCAGGACCTACTTCATAGTGATCAGTGAATCTCCCCACAGAAAATGCAGGCCGTTGAGGTTGGCAAAGAGTTGTACTTTCATTTTTCAACATTACTACCACATATGACATGGTTGGTCTATCATTTGCATCTTCTTGAACACACAACAATCCAATATGAATGTATCTTAAAAATTCATTTGAACAGCATGAGTCAATCAATAAAGGATCAATCAACTCCAACGCATTCCCTTCCTCCCATAATTGCCATGCCTGCACCATTATTTAATGCCTTGAGACAATTTTTTACCTTAATATTAGAATTGACAGTTTTTTACACGATTCTCAAACTCGATATAAACCTAATGTGAAATTAGCATGTAAGGTTAGAGGATCTAACCTATTTATTTAAATGAGTCAAGTTAGGGTTCACGACCCGAACCCGAAACACGACATCTAGGGATGATAATTTTTTATATGACTCACAAAGTCAACGCAAAATTAGCAGGTTAGGGTAGAGGATTATAACCCATTTAATTTATTAATCGAGTTAAGATAAACCTATGTAGTCTTATATGCATATTTAAATACGACTTGAACCCAATATATAAATATAAACTATTACCCGTACCCGGTATCAACTTGATAAGTATAGACTAGACTTTAGCTAGAAAATCTTACATATGCTAGGAGGCTAGGAGCACGTTTTGACCGATGGAAGCCAGCATTTCTTCTCCCAGTTACGATCTCAAGCAAGAGTACTCCAAAGCCAAAAACATCAGATTTAACGGAATATAATCCTTCCATAGCATACTCTGGAGCCATATATCCACTATTCAAAGCATATTAAAATAAAAATAAAACGAAGTTAACATATACACAATTAAATACCAAAAGGCACACAAATCATATAAATTATAAGCAGTAAAACAAAGCATGTACTTACTATGTTCCAACTATTTTTGCAGTATTAGCTTCACCTTCATTGCCTGTAAAGATCCTTGCCATTCCAAAGTCTGAGATCTTAGGATTCATGTCGTAGTCCAATAATATATTACTAGCTTTTAGGTCTCTATGAATGATTCTAAGTCGAGAATCCTCATGAAGATAAAGAATTCCCCGTGCAATTCCACTTATTATATTAAGTCGTCTGCTCCAATTGAGTTGTGCTCGTCTCCTTGGATCTAACCATTAAAAGTTGAAAGTAATTATATTCATTTACAAAGTTGATTCAAGTTCCCATTTAAAAAAAAAAAAATGGAGGGGGGGGGGGAAGAAATTAACGAACCAAAGAGAAAGACATCCAGGCTACTATTTGGCATGAATTCATAAACAAGCAGCTTTTCTTCTTGCTGTGTGCAAAACCCAAGTAGCCTGACAAGATTTTTGTGTTGAAGCTTCATTATTAATAGAACTTCATTTGTGAATTCCTCTGAACCCTGCTCTGAACAGTAAGAGAGCCTTTTAACTGCTATTTCCTTTCCATCACTGAGTATACCCTGCAAAAGTTCATTTTCTTTTCCTGATTACCATAAAATATATATATATATATATAAAAAAAAAGAAGGCAAATTGACATTTTTGTGATTAACATAAAAATAGTAGCTTATTTTCCTTTATAACCTTGTAAACCGGGCCAAAACCACCTTGCCCAAGCTTATTTGAATCAGAGAAGTTGTTGGTAGCTGCTAGTATATATGCCAAATCAATATGGGGGGATTCCTGAGCGTTGGGATCATATCTTCCTTGAAAATTGGGGCGATGAAAGTTTGAGATATAATGATCACTAATATTTGCTTGTTGACTAATAATTTCTCTCTCCCCTGAACAGAAAAGAATGGTAGTTTCAATAGTGAAAACGAAAGTTCAAAATTGTAAAGCAAACTTACTGACAGGCGTCTTTACATTTTTTAGCCTTTTTCCTCATCACAAGGCAAAAGACACAGGAACCCAGAAGTACTATCGCCAAGCATGCTGATGCAACTGCAAGGATTACCATCATCCATGTTTTCCATCCACTGCCTGCATTTGAAAGCAATCGCTGAATACTATAACAAAAGTAATTTGTGTTAGAGAGTAGTGTTGTTGACAAATACTTACTTCCCCCTTGCCCATTAGTTGAAGTGGGAGCTCCATAAAAGTTATACAGCTCATACCTCAAGAAGCAACTACGACTAGGAAGTCTTGCACCAATAGAGAAATAGCAGCATGTTAAAACATCTGTTATGGCTCTCTGAAGGCATGAATTACACCCCTCAGCGGATAAATCTCTGGTGCACTGCACTAGAGCATATATTGTTCTATCTTGAAAGGGTACTTCCCCAGTAGCATACATGTTAGCTGAAAGATTGAAAGCTGCCCTCTTAGTAAGAGTATTCAACGTCTCCTTCACAACAGATTTGAACTGTTCTGGTTCCGAAATGTTCTTCTTGTTATCCAGGTCAAGAACGTTTCCTGTGACATTCAATTGGCCAAAGAAATTTTTGTTGGAGAAGCGCAACTGGCATACCTCCTCCCATACAACTGCTTCTGTTGTGTTTGGACAAAGGGTCAAAATGTCTTGTGTGGCGGTTGTTATGCATGTCTGGCAGGTTTCATTTGTAACATAGTCGATGCACATGTAAAGACTATAAACTCCATCTGGGTCATTATTTCCTTTGGAGGTATTATAAAATTTGGAAACAGAAGCATTCGAGGGTAAAGAAGAGAGGACATCTTGGAGATTGTTCTGAAATAATGTAATATTACCTGCATAATTACTGTTGTTTGAACAAATGAAATACGGAGGGTCGGCATAGGCTAGATTGCAGAGGAGGGCGAGGAAAACATAAAGCAGAAACGGTCGAATAACTTCTGGAACAATATGGGAATGAATCATATTTTACTTTGTAGGGCTTGTATACTATGATAATGGCCAAATCTCTCAATATGGTAGCTGAAGGAGTTTCTGTTTCTGCTATACCTTAGTCTATGAGCGAAAAAAATCCCATTCTTGGATTCTTTTAATAATACAATCAAAAGGGTAATTTCTTCGAACAGTTCTTGGGCCAAAGTCAAACGCGTTGTTCCAAGATTCCACTCTTGTAAAAAAATAATTATTGACTTTTGTGAAGGAGCAAGAGTTTACATACAACCATCGGCAGACGGCATCAATGTTGGGGCCACAATTCTATCCCAAAACAAGGGCTTTATGCATTGGCTTATTCTACAGTCTTTGTATTAGTCAATTAATAAACAAAAGATTGGTGGTAGCCGTAGTGTAGAGTTTCGAGGAAGGCGTTTGGGATTGGGACACTACTTCCGCTTGAAACATCAATTGAGAGGTCAATAAGGTTGTCAGACTTTGTCCATTGATGTCGAGTCTGTGAAATAACGGTCAATTCCACCAAGGAATTGCAGGGAACTCAATACAACCTCACCCACGGAGGTTGATATAATTTATCTTAAAGAGAAAACAAATACAACCCTCTAATTTCTGATTAGAGAAGATTTAGATCTTGGGCTTCTGATTCGAGTTAAACAAATACAACCCCACGTGACACGTCTTATATCGAATCCCAGTTCGTAAACCCACCTTTAATTCGGCTGTTGCATTCGATATTAATGCATTGAGAATTGATTTTCATGCTCGTGGATTGGCATCCATATTATCGTTTACGCGAGAAATCATTGTTTTTCGTTGATGGAAAGCAGAGATTCTTTTCTCACCAACTATAGTATCCTCCCCAAAATTAAACGTGAGAAAAATGCCATCAGAGTATTAATATATGCTGTAGTATGAGTGAGATGGATTCTCAATTTCAAGAGTTTGTTAACTAATGAGGACTGTGGGATGAAGAAGTTAACAATGGCGTATTAAGGGAGTCTGGGACGTAGGATTAGCCATAGCAATATGGCCATCACACCCAAAAGGGCTACAACTTTGATCATCGTCTTGGCTTTACACGTTTGGAATGATTAGAGCTTTGCCACGTGTGTTGATTCTTGTACACTGAGAACGCATATGTTCTCTCCTTCACGTTTATCGTTTTCGCTACGTCAAATGCTTTCGCTTTGATTAAAACTTATTGTGAACCATATTAAGCAAAGAGGATACTATTCTTTAAAAGGAATGATTTTTTTTTTCACCTTTTTTCAAGATCCTTTACTGGCGGCTCTTTGGTGGGAATTAGGATCGTCTAGGAGAATATCAAGTTAGTTATAGTGGAGAATTTGTTCCCAATTTAGGGGGTTGCTTAAGCTCTCAATAAATTAAGGGTTCAATTAATAATTAATTGTACAATAAAAAAATTAAGGTTTCAATATATTAAAAAATTAATGAATAATTTCTAATTAAAGCCCCTAATTATTAATTGTACAATAAAATTTATTTTAATTTAATATTTTTAAAAACTCTAATATGGTAACAATTTAAGAAATAATCTCCAATTAAGGCCCTCAATTTTGGTAAAAATAATAATTTTACGATATTGAGGCCTTAAAAAAATCTCTAGACATGAAAATATGAATTTATTGACTCTAGACATGTAATCTTCTCGATCATCTCATGTGTGCAATTCACTTCATGAATAATGAACTTCATTAAGAACTCCAACTTCATAAATTTTTCAATATATATAAATGATTGGAATCTTTCTCATTTTCATATTCATGAAAGTCCAACGTGCATACATTTCTTCAAAGTTAAGTTGTATGAAACTAAAGATTTAAGTTGATTTTTTAAGGTTATAGTTGCGTTATAAATAATTTTAGGAAGTTCAATTTATTACTTGGTTAACCTTTTGGGAGTGTTGATACAAATGTGACTAATGCTTTACCTCGGTCGTTACATTTTCTTTCTTTTTCTTCTTATTTTTTTTGTTGATATTTTTATTGGAGAATATAAACTTTTTCTTACTACTACCACCTTTTTTTTTTAACATTAACATATAACATGAGCTGTTTCCCATTTTACAGAAATACGATACAATTTCATCAGTTTATTAGCATGCTATATAACATGATCGAAGGGGGGAAATCTTGTGAATAGTCATCATCGAGGTGAAAGACTAGAAACAGTAAGGTGATTTATAGAAGGATTAGTTGTGGGAATGTGTTTAGTCTAAATGTCTTGAGCCATAACAAATAGAGATTGTTTTGGGTGAGGAAGAGAAGAAGATTCGTTTCCCAACAGAGCAAGGACATATGAGATTGTGGGTCTATCCGCTGGATCCTCTTGCACACACAAAAGCCCGATATGCATGCATTTTAAAACTTCTGTAGTCGGGCATGACTCCATCAACAAAGGGTCTACAAATTCCAATTCTTTTCCTTCATTCCCTGTCAATACACATTTAAAGTAAATATATTTATTATGCATACAATACACCATGTTACGAAGCAGCTCCTCCCTCATGAGCAAAGGGTGGGTGAGTTCACGAGTTTAAGATATATATATATATAACCGCTCTTTTTAAAAGCTTAAACCGGTCGATAAAAATGAGTGAATTTTTTTGAGTATACAATTATGGGTATTGTTAGTTTGAGACCCATAATAAAAATATTTAGTAAGTGTGAGTGATTAATATAGCATAGTTGGACTCAAACTCATAGGGTTATTAAGCTTTTGGATTAGGTTGCCTCCCCCCCCACTCTTTTTGCGGACATATAAAAAAAAAGCCAACAAAAGAAACATACATATGCAAGTAGTGTCTACGCATGCTATATGAAGTTGAAGTCGCTATTTTTCTTCCTGCTAATAATCTCAAGTAATATCACGCCAAAGCTGAAGACATCAGATTTTACAGAAAATAGTCCCTTCATTGCATTTTTGGGAGCCATGTATCCATTTTTTTGAGCACATATGGCATTACCATGCATGTTATTGTTGTTGTTGGCCCTTTTTTTTTTTTTTTTTTCTGAATTTCATTTAAAAATCAAGATTGGGAAAAAAAAAAAATTAACACAAAAAGAAGAAGAAGCCAACTCACTATGTTTCGACAATTGTTTGAGTGTTAGCCAAGTACTGGTTTTCACCAAATTAAGATCCTTCTCATGCCAAAATTTGATATTTTGGCTTCCATTTCATGGTTCAACAATACATTGCTAGGCTTTAGATCCTGGTAATAATTTTAAGACATGAGTCCTCGTGAAGGTAAAGAAGTCCTCTAGCAATATCAGCAATAATGTTATAACATGTCTTCCAATCAAGTTTAGTGTTTTTTTCTGAATCTGAAAATAACAAAGATAATTAGATTTGAATTCACGACCTTTTATCTGATAATAAAGTTTAAACTGATAAAAAAAAAATAGTAAAGAAGAAGGGTCAAAGAACAAACCAAAGATAAAGAAGTCAAGGCTTCTATTGGGCATAAATTTGTAGACAAGGAGCTTTTCCTCTCCCTCTACACCACATCCCAAGAGCTTGACAAGGTTTCAGTGTTGAAGTTTTGCAATAAGTATGACCTCATTTTTAAGTTCCTCTAAGCCTTGCCGTGACTTCCTTGACAGCCTTTTGACTGCTACTTCCTTACCATCTGGCAACAAACCCTGAGATGAATATCCAGAACCAAGCATAAATTTAGGCCTATACGAAGCAATTTTTATGCCACTGAGAAATAGAAAAGTTGGTGTTACCTTGTAGACAACGCCAAAGCCACATTTTCCGAGCTTATTTGAATCTGAAAAGTTGTCTGTAGCTGCCACTATTGTCGATAGATCCATGAATTAAGGACAATTCTTCAGCACTCACCAATTCACCGCCTTGTGTAATGGCAACTCCAGTGTGGCTTGTCAGCTCATGTAATAGTGATTTCTGGCTGTTCTCATCATCTGCAATAAACATGAAACCTGGTTGTTGGTAATTCTGAAGAAAAAAAAAAAGACCCAACAAGAACTATGATGGTAATTAGTAATTAGCCATTTAGATAAATTCTCCTCTTTGTGTTCTCTTGTTCCTCCCATGATACACAGCACAAGACCTAACAAGAACTGCTATAACCGATATTAAGATACAAGCAACCACCACAACCATCCAAATCTTCAATTTAGGCCCCGCTTTTCAATAAGAAGATTTCGATTCACCAAGACCACTATTTTAAAGGAAATAATCAAAATTCTTATGTCCTTACCTTTGGAACTTGGGTAGGTTAAGAACAGTGACGGATCTAGAAAGTTTGATAGGCCTCGGTTAGCATAAATAATTTTTTTTTTTTTTAATTAGAAAAAAAAAATTCTTTTTGGCTCATGTTTTTCACTCTCCGAGTTGTTAATGTTTTGAATTATATTGCATGTGCGCCTACTGTCAATTTTTTTTTTTTGTTTTTTTTAACTGGGTTTTGGAGTTGATCAGCCGCCCAAGTCTCCTTCTCCCAGCCAAGTTAGGATTCTTTTGGGGTGTACTGTTACACATAAGAATTTTATTTCCTTTTTATCTTTTTAAAGGTGAGATAGTTTTTAAAATAATTATTGAATTTAGCATGAATTACTATTACATTTTAATCAAATGATAATTTTCCATGTCATATCACATTTAGGAGATAAAAGTTGTACCTACAACATTACTCGTTTTGACAATCCATTAGAGTAATTTTATTTGTCACTCCCTCATCCACCTCCCAACACGCAAAGTCTATGTAACATGGTCCTTCAACAAAAAAGTAATGCTATATATATATATGTATGCATATATCCCCCCATACCCCATCCCCAAGAGGTCTCCTGTTACATTTTGTGCATAACGATTAGTTTTTTGGTGGGAAATACCACCTCACATAGGCTTTGCTTTAATCTTTCATACTTTGGTAACTGTTGGGCTTCGAGAATTTAGAGGTTGTCTCTTTGAGAACTTCTAAGTACACATTCTTTAACGTGGTAATTAAAATCGGGGAGAGAGCTTGAGTGTACGTGTACAACTATATATGTTTAAAGAACACTTGTTTAGTTGTTTGCAATAACTCTAGTAGTAGTTAGCCAGCAAAGATCATGGGACTTTGGTTGCCCATATTTATAGTACTTATTCAGAATGCTTTAGTGAAAGCCTATACCAGGAAGAAGGCTTGAGAATATGCACCAATTATTCATCACCGCTGATCACCAGAACCAGTCTTCAGTATGAGAGAACAGCACTCAGCCAACAGCTTTTATATCTTAATTATTGAAAATCAGCAAAATTACTAATTATTTAAGGATTTGGATTCCCTCGTATTCTAAAATTTGAGCCATTTGTTTCATTTAATGGTTTAAATAAATGCAGAAGTTTTTGTTACTGAGCAAATAGATTTTACATGTTGAAAAACTAAAATTAATTATCTCAATAATACACAAACTTGTGCATTTGTTTAAACTGTTAGATAAAATGAATAGCTCAAATTTTACAATATAAAAATATCATGTTTTAAAAAAAATGAGGGGATTTCAATCCATTATGTTATCATGCTGAGGCTGATGACAAGCTTCCTAGTCCACTTTGAGGTTTTAACAAACATTAGGAATTTTCTCATTGGATACTATATACTGTGGGTCAAGAACGATGAATGCAATAAGTCATTGGTATTGATAAACAATGTCGCCGCCTAACCCTACCACAAGGAATAGGATCTTGGAAAATATCCAGTTAAAGGCTAATATTTTTTTTTAGAGATCTTACGGCTACAAATGAGACACTTGTCTCTTGAGTTAAAAATAATAATAAAATATTCTTTTATTTTAAAAGAAATAAAATAAAATAAAGCGGTGGTTGGCCACCCCATTGGGGGTGGCTGGACCACCCCAGATGGGGGTTGGGGTGGCTTCGTCTACCCAGACCGCCGGTCTGGGGTGGCTGAAGCCACCCCAAGCCAAGGGCCACCCCCAAGGGCCAAACGAATATTTTTTTTTTCTTTTTTTTTTAGATTTGGCCAGGTATGGGGTGGACGAAGCCACCCCAAGGCCCCTTGGGGGTGGCCACCCCCGGCCACCCCCAAGGGCCAAACAAAATTTTTTTTTTTTCTTTTAGATTTGGCCATTGGGGGTGGTCAGGGGGTGGCCGGACCACCCCCAAGGGCCATGAAGCCACCCCAGATTGGCGGTCTGGGGTGGACGAAGCCACCCCACCCCCCCTTTGGGGTGGTCCAGCCACCCCCAATGGGGTGGCCAACCACCCCTTTATTTTATTTTATTTTATTGTTTATTTCTTTTAATATAAAAGAATATTTTATTATTATTTTTAACTCATCGGACAAGTGTCTCATTTGTAGCCCTAGAATCTCTAAGAAAAAATCTTAACCTTAACTAGAAATGGACCGGAGATGATCCTGTTCCCTAGCAGAAGACTTATAATTAAAGATGTTTACTCCTTATTAAAACTAATGAGTAGCTGTCATGACTATAAAGACACGTACATGGACTTATAATTAAAGATGTTTACTCCTTATTAAAACTAATGAGTAGCTGTCATGACTATAAAGACACTTACGTGACCATTTGCTATTTAATTAATGAAGTTGGATAAGTTGAATTCTTTGTTTCTTGTTTATTTTACCTTTAAACCTTTGTTATATTATTTACATATTTTACTCGTTCTTATATATTTAGTCATTATGGGTGACTTCTAAAAATCAGTTGTGCTTTTTTTTTTAAAAAAAAAGAAAAAATCAGGTGTGATTATAGCTATGATTAAAGCTATAATTCAAATTTAGCTTTAATCAGGTGTGATTAAAGCTAAAATCAGGTGTGACTTCTAAAAATCAGTTGTTTTTTTTTAAAAAAAAAACAAGAAAAAATCAGGTGTGATTAAGAAAAAATCAATATTTAATATTTAAATTTGAATTGTTTAATTTTGTTCCGAATATAAATTGAGCTTGAATTTATCATGGAGCAAAATAGTGTATTCCAATTCCGTAACAAACTAGAGCTATATCTATTACAATAAAATAAAATAAAATAAATCTTTTAAAATAATTTTCAAACATTAATGTTTAACGTGATCGTACAATACAAAGTTAGATAATACTATAAAAATAATAAAAATAAAATTATATGATTTTCTATGAGTTTATATGAATTTGACTCATTTAATAAACAAATCCAAAATTTTATTCATACTTGGTTTATTTAATAACCGAACCGAATTCAAGTCGAATTAAAAGCACCAAAGTTCTGTGATCTTGGCATTTCAGCTAAACCACTTTAATCAGGTTTTAAACCATAAAGAATTTAAACCATCGGATTCCCCACAACTAATTGTCCCAATTACACATTATTCGGCACAACTGCATGTAGGACAAGTGCAAGCCTGCCTAATTGGCTGTGTTTGGCAATTGATTAGACTTGAGGAAGTAGATTCGTACTGTAGTAGATTTGATTGATGTGAGGAAAAAAAGTAAGAATGTTTTGTATAAAAAAAAATGAAATTTTTTGTTTTGTAGTGATTTTTTTATTTGAATAGTAATAAAAAGTGATTGATGTGATATAAAAAGTAAGAATGTTGAAGTTAATTTTGAGAAGTTTTTTTTGAAATTTTGGGTTGATCCAATCCGGTCCATCCCCAAACAGAGCCATTAATCCTGCAATTTCGCGGGTTGTCTAAAGTCGGTGAGCCCCAGGCCTGTCCTTCGTTGGAATCCTCACTGGAATTTAAAGTCTATGGCGTATTCTCATATGTTAATGATGTACTAAACTTGACAATTGAATTGGAATACAAGTCTTTTTTGTCGAATTCAAGGCGAGCACAAACTTTGAAATCATATTCATTGACCAGATTAAATATTATATATGTAACTCATATATATGATAGAGGTCAATTACAAGCAAATACAAACTTCTGTAATCTATTGATGTACGGCACACAAGATAAAGCATTAACGAAGTTTCAATCCTTTTGTGGGTTCCATCACCGAGGCCCAATACTGGAAATTGATAAGCCGTTGACAGAGTTATGACATGTTTCATTGTGATCCGTAAATTTCCTTACAAAAAACGCAGGTCGTTGAGGTTTGCAAAGAGTTATACTTCCATTTTTCAACATTACTACCACAGATGACATGGTTGGTCTATCGTTTGCATCTTCTTGAGCACACAACAATCCAATATGAATGTATCTTAGAAATTCATCTGGGCAGCATGAGTCATTCAATAACGGATCCATCATCTCGAGCGCTTTCCCTTCATTCCATAATTGCCATGCCTGTATAATTATTTAATGCGTTTAGATGTTTTTTTTGCCTAATTTTATGTTTGACAATTTTTTGATAAAACTCACGAACTCAATATGTACCAAATACGAAATTAACTGGTTAGGGTTAAGGAGTCAAACTTGTTTCATTAATTTAGTTGAGTTAAGATTAACCATGTATTCTTATACCAATGTCTCGACACAACATGAATTTAACACTTGACATTTAGAGTTAGCAATTTTTGACATGACCCACAAACTTAACTATGTATTTTCATACTCATATTTTAACATGATCTAAACCCAACACGCAAATACAAATTGCTACTGCCCTCGCCCAGTATCAACTTTAGAAGTATGGACTAGACTTTTAGCCAAAAAAATCTTACATATGCTAGGAGGCTAGGAGCACGTTTTGACCGATGGAAGCTACCGTTTCTTCTTCCAGTTATGATCTCAAGCAAGAGCACTCCAAAGCCAAAAACATCAGACTTAATGGAATATAATCCTTCCATAGCATACTCTGGGGCCATATATTCACTACTCAAAGCATATTAAAACAAAAATAAAACGAAGTTAACATATACACAATTAAATAACAAAAGACACTAACCACATAAGATTATAAGCAGTAAAACAGTGCATGTACTTACTATGTTCCAACTATTTTTGTAGTATTAGCTTCACCTTCACTGCCTTTAAAGATCCTTGCCATTCCAAAGTCCGAGATCTTAGGATTCATGTAATAGTCCAATAATATATTGCTAGCTTTTACGTCTCTATGAATAATTCTAAGTCGAGAATCCTCGTGAAGATAAAGAATTCCCCGTGCAACTCCACTTATTATATTAAGTCGTCTACTCCAATTGAGTTGTGCTCGTTTCCTTGGATCTAACCATTAAAAGTTGAAAGTAATTTTATTCATTGTTCTATGACTGAATGTTTACAAAGTTGATTCAAGTTCCCATTAAAAAAAAAAACAAAAAGAGTAGGGAAGAAATTAACGAACCAAAGAGAAAGACATCTAGGCTGCTGTTGGGCATGAATTCATAAACAAGCAACTTTTCTTCTTGCTCTGTGCAAAACCCAAGTAGCCTGACAAGATTTTTGTGTTGAAGCTTCATTATTAGTAAAACTTCATTTGTGAATTCGTCTGAACCCTGCTCTGAACAGTAAGAGAGCCTCTTAATTGCTACTTCCTTTCCATCACTGAGTATACCCTGCAAAAGTTCATTTGCTTTTCCTGATTACCATAAAAAAAAAATTAATAAAAGGCGAATTGACATTTTCGTGATTAACATAAAAAGAGTAGCTTATTTTCCTTTATAACCTTGTAAACTGGGCCAAAACCACCTTGCCCAAGCTTATTTGAATCAGAGAAGTTGTTGGTTGCTGCTAGTATAGATGCCAAATCAATATGGGGGGATTCCTGAGCGTTGGGATCATATCTTCCTTGAAAATTGAGGCGATGAAAGTTTGAGATATAATGATCATTAATATTTGCTTGTTGACTTGTAATTTCTCTCTCCCCTGAACAGAAAAGAATGGTAGTTTCAATAGTGAAAACAAAAGTTCAAAATTGTAAAGCAAACTTACTGCCAGGCGTCTTTACATTTTTTAGCCTTTTTCCTCATCACAAGGCAAAAGATACAGGAACCCAGAAGTACTATCGCCAAGCATGCTGATGCAACTACAAGGATTACCATCATCCATGTTTTCCATCCACTGCCTGCATTTGAAAGCAATCACTGAATACTATAACAAAAGTAATTTGTGTTTGAGAGTAGTGTTACGTTGTTGACAAATACTTACTTCCCTCTTGCCCATTAGTTGAAGTGGGAGCTCCATAAAAGTTATATAGCTCATACCTCAAGAAGCAACTACGACTAGGAAGTCTTGCACCGATAGAGAAATAGCAGCATGTTAAAACATCTGTTATGGCTCTCTGAAGGCATGAATTACACCCCTCAGCCGATAAATCTCTGGTGCACTGCACTAGAGCATATATTGTGCTATCTTGAAAGGGTACTTCCCCAGTAGCATACATGTTAGCTGAAAGATTGAAAGCTGCCCTCTTAGTAAGAGTATTCAACGTCTCCTTCACAACAGATTTGAACTGTTCTGGTTCCGAAATGTTCTTCTTGTTATCCAGGCCAAGAACGTTTCCTGTGACATTCAATTGGCCAAAGAAATTTTTGTTGGAGAAGCGCAACTGGCATACCTCCTCCCATACAACTGCTTCTGTTGTGTATGGACAAAGGCTCAAACTGTCTTGTGTAGCGGTTGTTATGCATGTCTGGCAGGTTTCATTTGTAACATAGTCGAAGCACATGTAAAGACTATAAACTCCATCTGGGTCATTTCCTTTGGAGGTATTATAGAATTTGGAAAAAGAAGCATTCGAGGGTAAAGAGGAGAGGACATCTTGGAGATTGTTCTGAAATAATGTAATATTACTGTTGTTTGAACAAATGAAATACGGAGGGTCGGCATAGGCTAGATTGCAGAGGAGGGCAAGGAAAACATAAAGCAGAAACGGTCGAATAACTTCTGGAAGAATATGGTAATGAATCATATTTTACTTTGTAGGGCTTGTATACTATGATAATGGCCAAATCTCTCAATATGGTAGCTGAAGGAGTTTCTGTTTCTGCTATACCTTAGTCTATGAGCGAAAAAACCCATTCTTGGATTCTTTTAATAATACAATCAAAAGGGTAATTTCTTCGAACAGTTCTTGGGCCAAAATCAAACGCGTTGTTCCAAGATTCCACTCAAGTAAAAAATTAATTATTGACTTTTGTGAAGGAGCAAGAGTTTACATACAACCATCGGCAGACGGCATCAATGTTGGGGCCACAATTCTATCCCAAAACAAGGGCTTTATGTATTTTCTTATTCTACTGTATTTGTATTAGTCAATTAACAGAAGAAAAGATTGGTGGGACACTACTTCCGCTTGAAACATCAATTGAGAGGCCCATAAGGTTGTCAAACTTGGTCCATTGATGTCGAGTCTGTGAAATAACGGTCAATTCCATCAAGGAATTGCAGGGAACTCAATACAAACTCACCCGGAGACGGAGGTTGATATAATTTATCTTAAAGAGAAAACAAATACAACCCTCTAATTTCTGATTAGAGAAGGTTTAGATCTTGGGCTTCTGATTCGAGTTAAACAAATACAGCTCCACGTGACACGTCTTATATCGGATCCCAGTTCGTAAACCCACCTTCAATTCGGCTGTTGCATTCGATATTAATGCATTGAGAAAAGATTTCCATGCTCGTGGATTGGCATCCATATTATCGTTTACGCGAGAAATCATTGCTTTTCGTTGATGGAAAGCAGGGATTCTTTTCTCACCTACTACAGTATCCTCTCCAAAATAAAACGTGAGAAAAATGTCATCATAGTATATGACTATATGCTGTAGTATGAGTTGGATTCTCAATTTCAAGAGTATATAAGACGGTGCCGTTTTGACCCTCCTTGTTGACTAACGAGGACTGTGGGATGGAGAAGTTAACATACAATGGCGTATTGAGGGAGTCTGGGACGACGTAGGATTAGCCATAGCAATATGGCCGTCACACCCAAGAGGGCTACAACTTTGATAATCATATTGGCTTTACACGTTTGGAATGATTAGAGCTTTGCCATCAATAATGTATCAGTTTTCTCTATCAACACGTGTGTTGATTCTTGTACACTGAGAACGCATATATCTTCTCATGTGTACAATTCACTTCATGAATAATGAACTTCATTAAGAACTCCAACTTCATAAAATTTTCAATATATATAAATTATTGGAATGTCCACTTGTTTACTTTCTCATTTTCATATTCATGAAATTCCAACGTGCATACATTTCTTCAAAGTTAAGTTGTATGAAACCAGAGATTTATGCTGATTTTTTAAGGTTATAGTTGCTTTATAAGATTATGCTTTATAAATAATTTTAGGAAGTTCAAATTATTACTTGATTAACCTTTTGGGAGTGATCATCATGATGATACAAATGTGACTAATGCTTTACCTCGGTTGTTACATTTTCTTTCTTTTTCTTCTAATTTTTTATGGCATTTTGCTGTAATTTTTGTTGGAGAATATAAACCTTTTCTTACGACAACCACTTCTCTTTTTTTTTCCTGGACATTAACATATAACATGAGCCATTTCCCATTTTACAGAAATATGATACAATTTCATCAGTTTATTACGATGCTATATAACACGAAGGGGTGAAATCTTTTGAGTAGTCATCATCGAGGTGAAAGACTGGAAATAGTTAGGTGATTTACAAAAGGATTAGTTGTGGGAATGTGATCAGTCTGAATGTCTTGAGCCACAACAAATACAGGTTGTTTTGGGTGAGGAAGAGAAGTAGATTCGTTTCCCAACAGAGCAAGGACATATGAGATTGTGGGTCTATCCGCTGGATCTTCTTGCACACATAAAAGCCCGATATGCATCCATTTTAAAATTTCTGCAGTCGGACACGACTGCATCAACAAAGGGTTTACAAATTCCAATTCTTTTCCTTCATTCCATAGTCTCCATGCCTGTCAATACTCATTTAAAGTAAATATATTTCTTATGCATACAATACATCATGTCACGAAGCACCTCCTCCCTCATGAGCAAAGGGTGGGTGAGTTCATGAGTTTAAGATATATATATATATATATATATGATAAATAACCGCTCTTTTTAAAAGCTTAAACCGATAAAAATGAGTGAATTCTTTTTAGTATACAATTATGAGTATTGTGGACAAGTTTGAGACCCATAATGAAGATATGTAACAAGTGTGAGTAATTAATATAGCATAGTTGGATTCAACTCATAGGGTTATTAAGCTTTTGGATTAGGTGGCCTCCTACACTCTTGTGCGGACGTGTCAAAAAAAAGCCAACAAAAGAAACATACATTTGCAAGCAGTGCCTAGGAATGCTCCGTAAGGTAGAAGCCGCTATTTTTCTTCCTGCTAATAATCTCCAGTAATATCATGCCAAAGCTGAAGACATCAGATTTTACAGAAAATAATCTCTCCATTGCATATTCGTGAGCCATGTATCCCTTGTTTTGAGCACATATAGCATTACAATGCATGTTATTGGTGTTGTTGGTTTTTTTTGTTTTTGTTTTTGTTTTTTTTTTTTTTCTAAATTTCATTTAAAAATCAAAATTGGGAAAAAATAATAATAATAACACAAAAGAAGAAGAAGTAGCCAACTCACTATGTTCCGACAATTCTTTGAGTGTTAGCCGAATATTGGTTTTCACCAAAGATCCTTGCCATCCCAAAATCTGATATTTTGGCTTCCATTTCATGGTCCAACAATACATTGTTAGGCTTTAAATCCCGGTGAATGATTTTAAGACGGGAGTCCTCGTAAAGGTAAAGAACTCCTTAAGCAATAACAGCAATAATGTTATAGCATGTCTTCCAATCAAGTTCAGTGCGTTTTTCTGAATATGAAAATAACAAAGATAACTAGATTTGAATTCACAACTTTTTATCTGATAAAAAAGTTTAAGCTGATAGAAAAAGTTAGTAAAGAAGGGTCAAAGAACAAACCAAAGATAAAGAAGTTAAGGCTTCTGTTGGGCATAAATTCGTAGACAAGTAGCTTTTCCTCTCCCTCTATGCCACAACCCAAGAGCTTGACAAGGTTTCGTGTTGAAGTTTTGCAATATGACCTCGTTTTTAAGTTCCTCTAAGCCTTGCCGTGACTTCCTTGACAGCCTTTTGACTGCTACTTCCTTACCATCTGGCAGCAAACCCTGAGATGAATATCCAGAACCATGCATAAATTTAGGCCCATACGAAGCCATTTTTATCCCACAAAGAAATAGAAAAGTTGGTGTTAATTACCTTGTAGACAGTGCCAAAGCCACCTTTCTGGAGCTTATTTGAATTTGAAAAGTTGTCTGTAGTTGCCACTATTGTCGATAGATCCATGAAGGACAGTTCTTCAGCACTCACCAATTCAACGTCTTGTGTAATGGCAACTCCAATGTGGCTTGTCAGCTCATGTATTAGTGCTTTCTGGGTTGTCTCATCATCTGCAAATAAAAATGAAATTACCTCCTTGTTGATAATTCTAGAAAAAAAAAAAAAGATTTTGGTGGTAATTAGTAGTTAGCCAGTTAGATAAATTCACCACCTCTTTGTGTTCTCTTGTTCCTCCCATGATAAACAGCACAAGACCCAACTAGAACTGCTATAACCGATATTGGGATAAACGTAAGCACCACAACCATCCAAATCTTCAATTTAGGCCCTGCTTTTCCATAAGAAGAACCACCTTCAGTTTCGATTCACCAAGACCACTATTTTGAATATTACAGAATTTTCAGCTTGGTTTCTTCTTTTCTTTCCTTTAATTTCTGTTTTATTGCAGCATTAAAGAAAATCAATCAAAATTCTTATGTCCTTACCTTTGGAACTTGGGTAGGTTAGGAGCACACTTGAGGCGTTGTAGAATTGGTAGAGCTGAAACCTCATCTTACAATTCCTACTAACAATAATTCCACCTTCGCGTGAAGAGCAGCATGCCTGAAGATGTCCAAAGGCCTGCACCAGACAATTGTCACAGGAACTTTCAGGGATGCCCGTAGTACATTAATTGTACAAGACCATAAATTGTTTTGTTCCTCGAAAATTTAATTCCCCCAGTTGCAAACAAGCCCTTCAAAGGATCAGACGCAGCCTCCTTTGAGATGTTAATCATTAAGTACTTTAATACATCATCAAAATGAAATGGATTTGATAGATTTTTCTCCAGATAAATCTGATCTGGATACTTTCCAGTATAAACCATCAAGGAAAAGAAACTCTGCAAGGAGTAACGAACTTGGCAGAGTTCAAACCAAATCATTGCATCTTCACTTTTGCACTGCTTCAAGATTTCCTGGCTTGCGTATATATCTTATGGAAGTAGACGTTATATATGTAGCCATTCACTTTTTTTTTTTAATTTATTTTATTTTATTTCGACTCTTTTCTTTTTTTTTTTGAAAAGATTTATTTCGACTCTTAGGTCAATTTGTAAAGATAATAAATCTCATGTGAACTATTATATGTGGCAACTATTACATTAATTAACTATCACCTCAATTTATAAAGAAGTTGTAGTAAAAATTATATTTCTCTTCAAATTATATAGGACCCAACCAACCGAACAAGAATTAAGATTTGACCCAATTTAGAGCATTTCTAATGGGAGAGCTAAATGACACTTTTATCTAAAATAGCTTCTTAAATTTATAAAATACCACTGCATTGGAGAAGCAAAAAAAGAAGGTAAAATAGATATTTTATTGAATGAGTTAAAAAAAAAAAAAAAACTATATGTAGCGGCACTATTCAAAAAGCTATTTCATTTTTTTTTATTGTTTTTCACCTATTTTCTCTTTTCCCAAAATTTTATCCTGCTATTTCTCTTCTACATCTCCTTCTTTCCAAAATTTTCTCTTACTATTTCTCTCTCCATGTCTCTTTTTTCCCAGAAGTTGAAAAATAGGATATTTAGGAAAAATACAATCCTTATAAAAAAATAAAAAATTATAATATTTAAATGATATAGATAAAAATATAACTAATCGGATGTAAGAAGCATGTAAAAATCAATTAGTTAAAGTAGATAAAATGAGTTTTGATAAGTCATTTTGCATAAAAATTTGACTCCTCCATTGGAAATGCTCTAAGAGGAAGGGCTTATGTATATAGGCACTAGGTCATCATTTCCTCACCGCTACCAAAGACAGATATGGGGGGATCGGTAGTGGTCCTAGTACCCCCAAATTACAAGAAAATAATAATAATTCAAGGTAAAAAAAAAAAATTTAAGGTATTTTTTGTCAATTGATCCCCTCAAAAATTTTTTGGCCCTTGGTTCCCTCTAAATTCAAAGCTAGTTCCGTCCCTAAATGCTTCCACCCGATACAGTAACTATATGATCAATATTTTATGAAGGTGAATATAGTTAATTACTTTCATACAAAATCAATTTTAATTTTGTTTATTTTCAACATTTGTAAGATAAATTGATACTCTGAAACTCCCTATAATCATTTATATATAACTCAATCTCACTTTAAAATCTCAACCCAATATAAAACTCTCACAATAAAACTAAGATAATCACAATATCAGCAATGCTTTACTCCTCTTTGGTCTATATTTGAATACCTAAGTAGTATTACATACAAAATAAGATTAGACAAGCACATAATTATAAGTCAAGGATGCCCACGCCATATATATATTCATGTCCAAGAGCATAACCATAAAGTGCACTAGAGATACAAAGGGTTTGGATTGATGTTCGAACTGATTAACGATCCACGCGGTCCGGCGGAACACTTACCATATTGTCTTCAGTTTATATTCCTTAAACAAAAGTCATATGCAACACGTACGGGTTTTGGATTTCTGGGTTGGTCGATAGATGCTTAAGTGGGACTATCGAGGGTGTAGTTCAGAAATGGACGCTTCATTAATGGACCATGGCATTGACTTGCTTGTAGATTGATCAGACTCTAGATCCTTTATGGGCATGTCTGTTTTACTGTGCAGAAAAAACGCAGGCTCTTGTGGTGATGGTAGTGTAACGGAGCCTCTGTTGAACGTGAGAAGTATCGAAGCCATGGTTGGTCTGTCAGCTGGATCTTCCTGAACACATAATAAGCCAATATGGATGCATCTAAGGACTTCATCTCGAGAGTAAGAATCTCCCAAACTTTGATCCAACAATTCCAATGGTCTACTGTCCCTCCAATGTATCCAAGCCTGCATCAAATTATATGTCAAGCTTTTCTTCTATGCACTTGGCATTAAAGATGCAATATATATATATATATATATGTATGTATGTGTTTCGTACTTACATAGCTCAAGAGGTCTTCAGCACCTTCCAATTCATTAAAATTACTGTTTTTCTTGCCGCTGATAAGCTCTAAAATTAACACACCAAAACTATACACATCCGATTTCACTGAAAATTCTCCTCGCATTGCATACTCCGGAGACATGTAACCACTTTAAGCCAGCACCACAAATATAGCCGTGTCACTTGAAAGATAATAAACTGTCTAATTAAATTTATTCTAAAAATAATTCTAATTATTAGGGTTGATTTCATAGCCAACTGCAAGCATTTCCCAAATATATAATCAACATAACATTTGTTCGATTTCAGTGATCTATAAGTTAGGATGAACAATAAATGTACTCCAATCCTTGGTTTTAGTGGAAGCAAAGCAAAGATAAATTGAGAACTTACTAAGTCCCAACAATTCTACTTGTATTTTCTTGTGTTTGATCAACTCCAAAAATTCTTGCCATACCAAAATCTGAAATTTTTGGGTTCATATCAACACCTAGCAATACATTGCTAGCTTTAAGATCACGATGTATAATTCTTAACCGAGAATCTTCGTGGAGATATTGAATTCCTCGAGCAATTCCGCTTATTATCTTGTGACGTGTTGACCAATCCAATTCTTCTTGCTTTCTTGGGTCTACAAGTTCATTAGAACAATTACTCATGCTATATGAAAAAAATATACGATACAAATGCATATTGATTAGAAATTAATACTATTATGCAATTAATCATAATGGCAAAGACTACTGGATATATGTTAAAAGGAGACAAACCATATAGAAAATAGTCAAGACTTTTGTTGGGTGCAAATTCATAGATGAGTATCTTTTCTTCTCCTTCCAAGCAAAATCCCAATAACCTTGTTAAATTTCTATGTTGAAGTTTGGCTACTAATACAACTTCATTCTTAAATTGTTCTGCTTCTTGTCCAGAATTTCTTGATAGCCTCTTTACAGCTAGTTCTTGTCCGTCAGGAAGTATACCCTAAAAATGGATTTCACCAACCCTTAGATCAGTTCACTTGATACACTTCCCTAGAATCCCAATATTAAAGCTTGTGAACTCTAAATTACTCATATATATATATAAATTCATTCTTATATATGTATATACATATATATTGTATATGACTTAAGTTGATTATACTAATTACCTTGTAAACTGCACCAAATCCACCTTCACCTAGCTTGTTATCAAGTGAGAATTTGTTTGTGGCAGTCTCAATTGTAGCGAAATCAAATTGCAAGGACTCGACAGTTGTAATATCATTAGTTGAATCTACACATGTAAACAGCAAACATCAGAGATTGCACTACAAAGAGCAGCGTGTGCACACAAGAAACTTAAGAGATCGTAATAACTCATGTACTTATTCTTTACCAATTTGATCTCCTTCGATAGCATTGTACTTCTTTCTCCTAATTAGGAAACAGTAGCCCAAAATGAATAACAGTAACACCACAGACAAAGCAATTGAAACAGCAATGGCGACTATCGTTCCTGTTGAGATCTTGTTTTTTCCTGAACGCATATATATCATGGTTCAGTCACATGCTAAACAGCACAATTGTCCTTTACATGCAAGATGTTCGTCACAGCACAAGGATCTTAATTCATGTGGTTTATGGTTCAAATTATCACATCAAGTCAGATTTTTTTTTTTTTTTTTTTAAGGACATCAAGTCAGATTTTACTCCATCCTTTTTACCCTTTTGCTAAGAGATTTTCGCTACAAGTGATCTACCAAATGGATTTCATATATCGGCCGGTCCAGAGCTAGCTATATAATGATCCATAATGATCGATCCTTTGATGTAACTGGGATTGTTTGTCAAACTTCTCCCACCCCTAAATACTATTTTTTTAACATAAAAATTGTTAAAATAACTAGAGAATATATGTATGAACTAAATAGGGTATTTTTGTGTCTAAAATTGTATACAAAAGGTATATTTATTGTTGAATAAGCAGGCACAAAATAAGAAATACAATAAGGGTTAATGGAAAATATTAAAAAATCAAATCAATATATACATTATCACTTTTTATATCAGATCATTTACTTTTACTACTATTAAAAAAAAAAAATCATTACAAAAACAATTTTTTTTTCAATATCCATCATTATTATTATTATTTTTGTATTTACAAAAAGTAATTAAGGTGATGTTTAACAAACCCCTCAGGTGATTCACACAAAAGAATTTATTGTACTAAATTTAATAATAATGAAGAACGAAAAGCAGTGAAATGATTAGTTGTCCACTTGACCTTTTGATCCAGCTACGGAGGCTGGAGGTGGAGGTGGAGGTGGAGGTGCAAGCCCTGCTGCAGGCGCGGGCGCTGTGGGTACATTGTAGAACAGGTACGACTCGTACCTAACATTACAGCTAGGCAACAGAATTCTTCCCCCTTGCTTTCCACTAAAATATGTAGGAAGAAGGTTTATAGCAGCCTGAAGACAACTATTGCAGTCGGTGCTGGACAGGTCCGGTGTGCACTGTACAAGGTTGTACGTATTTTCATAATCGGAAAACTTCACTTCCTTAACCCCAAACTTTTTAACACCGATTGGAAAGTTGGAGGCCTCACGTGCCAGTTGGCTCAACGTGGTGTTCACTAGCCGGTTAAACCGGTCCGGGTCAGTGGCGTTTTTTAACTTTTTTATGATCCACTGCCACATGTGAATTCTAGTCCTTACGGCCAAAGTGGGAAAGATAGACTCGTTGGAGTAGCGGACCATGCACTCGTCGTACCAGGTAACAGCGATCTTTTTCCTTGCACACTTATTAGCTAGATCTCGGGTTGCGTTGATCACGCATCTTCGGCACATGTCAGCAGTGACATCTCCACGGCAGAGGAAGAGACCGTAGACGCGGTTGGAGGTGGTTTGGCCGGCTGTGGTGTTGTAGAATTCAATGTTACCGGTGGCGTTGGAGGAGAGGGAAGAGAGGAGGGACTTGATATTGGAACTGTAGATGCTATTTTGGGCGATGGTAGTGTTTCCACAGATGTAGTAGACGTAATTTTGGGCAGCCGCTTGAGTGGTCAGGTTGAGGAAGGTAATAAGCAGGTAAAGTAACACGATGGGAAGAGAGAAGGGATTGAAGGAAGGCATTTTGATGAACCAATTTGCAAGATTTTCAGTATTGTATTACCAGTGTTTGTATGAATATTGGCGATTTAGATCAGGGCGGTGATGAGGACACAATTAAAGACTTGTCGTTCGGCGAGATGTCCGCTTGACGCAAGTTAGTCAACCAATAGTTAGTCAAATCCGAGGATGGAAGACTCGTTGACGGAAGACAAAAGTGGAATAGTGACGTCGGCCACCAACTTCTTCAAAGTTCTAAATGACCCGCCATAAGGGTAATTATCTTATAAATCTTTGAGTTAATGCATTAAAATATAAAATTTCTTGATTCTTTTTTTAAGAAAATTTTACTCAAGACAAATTAACTCATACCTTTACATTTTTCTTTAAATGTTTGACACCCATTAGTCCCAACTAAACACCATTTTTTTTTAAAGGTAAACAGGCCATTTTGCCATGTTAGCATATTAATTTTTTATTAATTTAATTTAAAAATTAAATCTAAAAAAAATGTAGCTTTCCAGCCCCCACTTTAATTTTTAATTTTTTAATTTTTAAAAATATATTTAATTTTTAAATTAAATTAATATGCTAATGTGACAAAAAAATGTCAGATTACACGATGCTGCTATGCCACAAGTGCAACCAGCTGTGCACCAAGTGCAGCTACATGATGCTGCCACCTCATCCTCTATTGCATGCCATGATGTTGCCATCTCATCCTTTCCTATATGCACTAATCTTCCTCATCAAGACAAGGATCCCGTAGCAACCAAGTCTGCAGATATTTCTGTATCTTCAGCATTTACTGCTTCAGCAAAGGACAACAAAGATTAAATCTCCAAGAGATATGTGAATGAGTCTCACAAGGAAAGGATTGCTTCAGCATATATAATCTTATATTGTATAAGTTTATTCTCTCATGTAATTACAATTATTGCTTTGTATATTTACCTAGTATAGGTGTTATTTCCATTTTAATATCAATGTAAACCAAGTATAAATCCTGATGTACACTGTAATTGTTTCATCATCGAATATAGAGTATCTTTGACTCAACATTGTTTTTCTCTTTGAATTATTTTATGGTATCAGAGCAACAAAAGGACAACTCATTTGATCCCAATCCCTCTACAATGACTACTTCATCTTCTGCTGCCTCATCATCCTCATCTGCTTCACCCTCAATGACCATTCTCCCTGCTGCTACCTCTCCAATTACCACTACCTTCACATTACCTAGTGTTACCCAACACATCTCCACCAAACTCGACAGCCTTGCTGACTACCTCAACTGGGTTTCTCACTTCAACCCCATTCTCAATGCTCATGATCTCATGGGTTTTGTTGATGGCACAGAACCGTGCCCTCCACAATATGTCACTGATGAAGCTGGCCAAGCCACCACAGTGATCAATCCTGCCTACTCCCTTTGGCAGAAGAAAGACCAATGCCTCCTTAGCTAGTTTAACACCACACTGTCAGATCGTGTCCTCTCTTCTCTCTATGGACTCAAGACGGCTGGACAAGTCTGGAATACACTGGCTACTCGATATGCCAATCAATCGAAAGCCAGAATTTGTTACCTAAAAAGATCTCTGCAGACCCTCAACCAGGGCTCTAAATCATGTTCTGAATTTTTGAGTGAAACAAAGTCCTACTCAGACCTACTTGCTGCTGCAGGTCAACCTGTTGAAGATGAAGATCTTATCTCCTACATACTTGGAGGTCTCAATCCTACCTACACTACATTCATCATCCTTTTCAACTTTACTACCTGCACTACTTCCATGACCTTTGAAGAGTTTCAAACTGAGTTACTCAACCACGAAATTCTACTGGGGAACCACCAACAATTGCTGCAACCTTCCACTGAATTAGGCAATTTTGCCTTGTATTCTCAGAAACCAAAGTCCTCAACAGAGAACTTTCAAAGAGGCAGACCTGCAACCTATCCCAAAAACTCTTATCCATCAGCTCCTCCCAGAAACTACTCAAGGAATGGCTATCAGTCCAATTTCAGAAGGCCTGGAGGCAATCAGACCTATAGAGGCAATCAGACATATGGAGGCCATCATAATCAACACTCCAAATCATTGCTTGGTCCACCACCAACACATGCATCCTTCAACAAAACACCCTGCCAAATTTGTGGCAAGTCTGGACACCAAGCATTGGATTGCTTCCACAGGATGGATTATTCCTATCAAGGAAAAAATCCACCCTCCCAACTGGCTGCATTGGTTGCAAGAACACACCCTGCTACTGCTGCATCAAATAAGGAGGATCCATGGTATGCAGATAGTGGAGCCAACAATCATGTCACGGCTGCCTTAGACAATCTGACACTTCAAGAACCATTTAAAGGTGATGATGAGGTTGCTGTAGGTAATGGCACAGGTCTGGCTATCTCTAATATAGGTTCATCTATTCTTTATAATTCCAAATCTCCATTTCAACAGCCTTTCAAATTGAATCATATCCTACATTGTCCTACTGCAGCAGCTAATCTATTATCTATCCATAAATTCTGTATTGATAACAAATGTTGGTTCATACTAACAGATTCTAATTTCTTTATGAAGGACAACCTCACTGGGCAGACTCTTTTGCAAGGGCCAAGTAAGGATGGTTTATATCCAATCCAGCTTTCCAAGTCAGTCAATAAAGTGAAGAAGTTTGTAGCTTTTCTTGGTGTTTCTGCTTCCTCCAGAACCTAGCATAGTCGTTTAGGACATCCTGCACCTCCCATTCTCAATAAAATCAAGCATCTTGCTAAGCTGCCTATCACTAGCTCTTCTTCTCCCGAGTCTCTTTGTGAACCATGTCTACTTGCTAAGTCTAAATGCCTTCCCTTTTCAGCTTCAAATAATGTAACCAGGGAACCTCTAGAGATTATTCACTCTGATTTATGGAGTTCTCCTGTTCCTTCTATTAATGGATGTCGCTATTATGTTGTTTTTATTGATAATCACTCAAGGTTTACTTGGATTTATCCACTGCACCATAAATCAAAAACATTTACATGCTTTGTTAAGTTTAAAAGCTTAGCTGGGAACCTACTATCCAAGAAAATCAAATCATTTCAGTCTGATGGAGGAGGAGAATTCACCTCCAATCAGTTTAAACAATACCTAAGTTCCAATGGCATCCTACATCGAATATCTTGTCCCTACACTGCTGCTCAAAATGGCCTTGCTGAAAGAAAGCATAGACACATTGTTGAAACAGGTTTAGCACTTTTAGCACATTCTCACCTTCCTCTTTCATACTGGGTTGATGCCTTCACCACAGCTGTTTACCTTATCAACAGACTTCCCACCTCTGTTCTACAACACCAATCTCCCTATGTCAAATTTCTCCACAAAAATCCTGATTATACCTTTCTTAAGGTATTTGGTTGTGCATGTTTTCCTCTTCTCAGACCTTACAATAGTCACAAGATGATGTATAGGTCTAAAAAATGCATATTCTTAGGCTATTGTTCTAACTATAGAGGATATAGATGCTATGATCCCACTTCTAAGAGAACCATTATTAGTCGTCATGTTGTGTTTGATGAGAATACCTTCCCAGCTAAGGATTGGATATCATCCCAGCCAGTGCCCTCTGCAACAGATTCTGCTCCCCCTCAGGTAAGTCCTTCTACAATGGTTTCTGCTACATTGAATCTTCATCCTATTACTCCTGCCACTAACACCATTGCTTCATTGTTATTCAAACTGAGTCTCCCACACCAGAATCTGAACTTACCTCTCCTTCTCGACCAGCAATTGGTGTTTCATCTGCTGCTGCAATTAGTCCATCTTCTTCATTGTCTGCACCCTCTCCTACATTTGATTCTAATTCTTTGACTAACCATTCCATACCAACCAACCTGCACACTAATACAGAATCCACAGCTTCTCCTACTCCTGCACCTACCCCAATTCCTCATCATCACATGACAACCAGATTTCAAGTTGGAACTCAAAAACCTAAGTCATTCCCTAATTATAAACTCTATATTTCAACTAAGCATCCTTTAATGGCCCTTCATTCCAAGCTTACCACCTCTGAGTTACCTCTGACTCCCACCAAGTATTCACAAGCTGCTCAATTTCCTCATTGGCAGCAAGCTATGCATGATGAATTCACTGCCCTTCAAGCCAACCAGACTTGGACTCTCTGCCCTAGACCACCTCACAAGAACATTATCACCAATAAATGGGTCTACAAAGTGAAACAGAAGGCTGATGGCACCCTTGACAGATTCAAAGCTCGACTAGTAGCTAAGGGATTTCAACAATTAGATGGCATTGACTACACAGACACTTTTAGCCCTGTTGTCAAGTCTAGCACCATTCGAGCTATACTTACCATTGCTGTTCATTTTGGCTGGTCCACAAGGCAATTGGATGTCTCCAATGCCTTTCTTCATGGTCATCTTCAAGAGGAGGTCTTCATGGAACAGCCACCTGGCTTTGTTGACAGCACGTTTCCTGGCCATGTTTGCAAGTTACATAAGTCCATTTATGGACTCAAGCAAGCCCCAAGAGCTTGGTTTACTCAGCTTGCTACTACTCTCATTGGTCTTGGATTTGTTGAATCCAAAATGGATTACTCTCTATTTATACTACACAAATCTAATGTGCATTTGTTTATCCTAATCTATGTTGATGACATTATTGTCACAGGGAATTCTGCTGCAGCTATCACTCAGCTTATTAATAGCTTGAAGCATTCTTTTGCCATGAAAGATCTTGGTCCCCTGCATTACTTCTTGGGAATTCATGTGCAGCACCAGTCAAGAGGTCTTCACCTCTCTCAAACCAAATACATTTCAGACCTCCTTGACCGTGTCCACATGACTGGAGCCAAACCAGCCAAGACTCCACTTCCAGTAGGGTCCCAACTCTCCAAATATGCTGGTGATCCCCTTGAGAATGCCTCTGAGTATAGAACCTTGGTAGGTGCACTGCAATACTGTACACTCACCAGACCTGATATCTCTTTTGCTGTGAACCAACTCTGCCAGTTTATGCATTCTCCTACCACAACACATTGGACTACTGCCAAGAGAGTATTCCGCTATCTCAAAGGCTCCATTAACCATGAATTGCAATTTGGTAAAGGTACTCTCCATCTCAATGCCTATAGTGATTCTGATTGGGCTGAAAATCCAGATCATAGAAGGTCTACTATTAGTTTTGCACTCTTTCTTGGTCCATGTTTGATTAGCTGGTGTGCTAAAAAACAACCAGTTGTCTCTAAGTCTAGTACAGAAGCTGAGTATAGGTCCTTAGCATTTGCCATAGCTGAGCTATGTTGGTTGCGTATGCTCTTTAAGGAGTTAGGCTTATTTCTTCATACTCCTCCCACTCTTTGGTGTGATAATCTTGGAGCCATAGCTTTGGCTTCCAACCCAGTTTACCATGCTCATACTAAACATATTGAAGTGGATTACCACTTCATTCGTGAAAAGGTGGTCAATAAGGATGTGATCACACGTTATCTACCCACTCTTGATCAGATTGCAGACATTTTCACCAAGGGGCTTACTACTTCAAGGTTCCTTTTTCTTCGTGACAAGCTAAGGGTTTGCTCCCCACCTATTAGCTTGCGGGGGAATGTTAGATTACACGATGCTGCTATGCCACAAATGCAACCAGCTGTGCACCAAGTGCAGCTACATGATGCTGCCACCTCATCCTCTATTGCATGCCATGATGCTGCCATCTCATCCTTTCCTATATGCACTAATCTTCCTCATCAAGACAAGGATCCCGTAGCAACCAAGTCTGCAGATATTTATGTATCTTTAGCATTTACTGCTTCAGCAAAGGACAGCAGAGATTAAATCTCCAAGAGATATGTGAATGAGTCTTACAAGGAAATGATTGCTTCAGCATATATAATCTTATATTGTATAAGTTTATTCTCTCATGTAATTACAATTACTGCTTTGTATATTTACCTAGTATAGGTATTATTTCCATTTTAATATCAATGTAAACCAAGTATAAATCCTGATGTACATTGTAATTGTTTCATCATCGAATACAGAGTATCTTTGACTCAACATTGTTTTTCTCTTTGAATTATTTTAAAAAAGTGCGCTTAGTCGGGATTGACGAGCGTTAAATATTTGGGAGAAAATGTAACGGTAGAGATTAATTTGTCTTTTCGATTTACCCAACGAGTAAAAATTCAAAGAAAAGTTCAGAGATCGAATTTTCTGTTTTGCCATGTTGACTCAGAAATTTATAAGATATTTACCAAAAGAAAAATAGTAAACAAAAACCCAATCCAAAACTGTTGGCACAAGCACGATGGCAAATACACATTGTATAAAACGAACCAGAATTCAGTAGCAACACAAATTGCGTTGCATTAACTTGAATAAATTCTTAAGACGATGCAGATCTTGTAAGCAATTAAAGTTTAGATCTTGTATACAGTGCACATTGTGGATCGAAAAGGAAACGACCTGTAACTCAAAAGATATTGTCCTTAGTTTACATTCCTCAAAGAACAGGCATTTGCAACCACATACAACACAAGCTCCAGTTTCGTCACCAAGATAGCAAGGAACAAAGATAGACAACGCCTCGCTTGCTCATGCTATTGAGGGTATAGTTGAGTGAACGATGCTTGTTGTAGAATCATCATGCGCCATTTCTTTTGTTTTTATGTTCCTCTTTTCTCTACTCCAAAGCAAAAATGCTGGATGCTGAGGTAACTGTAGGCTAACCGAGTGATTCTCAAGCATGAGAACTATTGTTGCCATTGTTGGTCGGTTGGCTGGATCTTTCTGAACACACAATAACCCAATATGGATGCATCTAATGACTTCATTTTTTGAAAAAGAATCTCTCATGGTTGGATCCAACAATTCCAAGGGGGCTCCATTCCTCCACCGTTTCCAGGTCTGCAATAATTCATTAAACAATAATTATTTTCCCCTTTTCAATAGTGCATACCCAGGCCAGCCCAAGATGCCACTGCGATTTTATTTTATTTTATTTTCTCTTCAACGGACACTATGAAGCGATTATATTGGCTTTCACAAAGCAAGGTAAAATTGAAATAATCAGATCCATACTCACAAAGCTTAAGAGGCCCTCATAATGTTCTGATTGATAGAAACTGTTGTTCCTTCTACCACTTATAATCTCTAGAAGTAGGACGCCAAAGCTAAATACATCGGATTTCACAGAGAATCGTCCATGCATTGCATATTCTGGAGGCATGTAACCACTACAAACCAATACCATCAATGTAATAATATTTGTTTTTTTAAAATAAATAAATAAATAAAAATAAATAAATAAACTCATTAAGTATCATTTTAGGAAACGTAATGATCAAAGCATTTCATATTAACACTAGTTCGAGAATTGATAGGCAATATATGGAAGCTCAGGGACCAATTTATCTAGTTCCAGTTCTAACAGAACTCTCAAATTATCAGGGTTGCAACTTTTTTTTTTTTTTTTTTCAGCAAACACAAAAATAAACGAATTAATTTGTTGATTTAAACTATACAAATACAGTTATAATAATTAAAAACTTACTATGTTCCCACGATTCTTCTTGTATTTCCTTGTGTTTGATCCATTACAAATATCCTTGCCATACCAAAATCTAAAATCTTTGGATCCATATTGTCATCTAATAAAACATTGCTAGCTTTAATATCACGGTGTATTATTCTAAGCCGAGAATCTTCATGAAGATAAAGAAGTCCTCGAGCAATTCCTCTTGCAATCTTGTAACGGCTTAACCAATCGAGTTGTCTTTGCCTTATAGCATCTGTAATTTTGTCAAAACTAAACATTCAACTTAGAAATAATTAAGTCTCAAATGGATGGTGAACTATTATATTTCAGCTACAAATAAAGTTCAAATAAATTTTTCAGCTCCTAGCCTTGTTTACAGTAATTAAGCTTGTGAAAAAGTTCGTGACAAGTGAATGATTTGAAACATTTTGTGCACTTGATATGTGTCATATGATTTTAAAATGATGTACATCATTGTGCTTTTCCTGGGAACCAAAATAGAAAACTAATAAAGAAGTAGATATAAGTTTAGATTGGCCAAACCGAATAAAAAGTAATCAAGGCTTTTGTTGGTCACATATTCATAAACGAGTAATTTTTCTTCTCCTTCCAAGCAAAATCCTAAGAGCCTCACTAGATTTCTATGTTGAAGCTTTGCAACCAGCATAATCTCATTCTTAAATTCTGCTGCACCTTGCCTAGAGTTTTTTGATAACCTTTTCACTGCTATTTGTTGTCCATTGTAAAAGATACCCTGAGATTATATTTGAAACATTCGATGAACACTTACACATATGTATATGTATTTATAAAAATAACTAAATTTCGTTGCTAGCTGTATTCTACCTTGTAAACCGTACCAAATCCACCTTTACCAATCTTGTTATCATCAGAGAAGTTGTCTGTGGCAGCTTCAAGCGTACCCAAGTCAAATTGCAGGGACTCTACAGATGTAATTTCAACCCCAACTACACAACAAATTAAACAATCATTCAAAAAATTATTATAGCGGAATATTTAGCTGCAAGGAGATAAGCGATTAATTACAAATGGAGATCAACTGAAGCTTTTCTTTTTTGTTTACCATTTTCTGCTAGTAATGTATTGTAATTCTTCTTTGTTCTTCTACGCAGGAAGTAACAGCCAATGGACAAAATCACGATCACAGAACCAGGAATTGGGACAACAATGGCGATGATAGTAATTAGAGATGACTTGCTTTTTCCTGCATTAACCATTAACATGCATATGTTGTCGATCGTGGGAATATATATAAATAACATTACGTGTTTTTTTTTCCCACAATAGAGAACAATAATAATATCCATGCATATGCTAGATGCAATATTAATAAGTTATGTGACAAAGGTACGGTAGTTCACCACAACAGGAAGAAGGCCACTGAATATGTGGTTGGAAATTGAACAATGAGTACAGTGACCATTGGGATGGTCTAAAAGGTAGTAATTTTGCATTCATGGTCCGAGTATTCTTACAGTCTTAAAGGATTTTGGCGTTTTAGTAATTCGATATTATAGTAAAATTGATTGATATAAAAAAATAAAAATAATTTTTTTTTGAAAAGTTGAAAAATTAAAAATATTTTATAGTAATTTTTTATTTAAATAATAATAAAAAATTATTGATATAATATAAAAATAAGAGAAGATTTAAAAAATGAAAAAGTGAAAGCAAATAGGATTGTCGTTTAACAAACGGGGCTAAAAGTCTCTACGTACTATGTTGCACTAGGGTCAACTTGATGGGACTGCCACCAAGTACTGTAAGGTCTTCATCCACTGGGCACTGGGGGCCAAGTGGCCAACCTCTTGGAATTGACCTCTCTCTCAACTAAAAGACTCAAAAACCCGTGTGATCTCATATCGTTAAAAATCACAGATTTGGAAAAACAACCAATTTTTACAGCAAATTGATGGTGTTATCGAGAATCAGAATCTTTATCATATACCTGGAGCAAGAGGAGAAAAAGCAGATGTGGAGTTGTAAAATGGGTACAATTCATATCTAATGTTACAACTTGGTAGCAGAACCCTTCCGCCTTGTTTCCCATCACAGCACATAGGAAGAGCTCCTATGGCGCTTTGGAAACATCTATAGCAATCGGACACATTCAGGTCCGGCGTGCACTGCACGAGGCTGTACAGCGTCTGCAAAGTAGTGTTGAACTTCTCTTTCCCCGTCGCAAACCTCTTGCCCGTCGAAGAATTCGACGCAAGGGTCGCCAACGAATTCATTTTGTTGGCCAACAACTTGTTGAAGCGGTCTTTCTCTGCCTCTAGTATACTCTGCGAGCTCCCCATGTATACCCTGGGCTCTTCGCTCATGGTGTAGAAGACGGTGTTGTTGGAGTAACGTAAGAAGCACTCGTCGTACCATATTATAGCCTCTTTGTGTAAGGGGCAGCGTCCTAGTATTTCTTTGGTCGCGTTGGCAACGCAGTCTTGACACACGGTGGTGCTGACGACGCCACTGCACAAAAAGAGCCCGTAGACCCAGCCGTCAGGACCGTACTCGCCAGCCTTGGCCGTGGAGAACCCAGGGGCCCGTGTGGCGTAAGAGGAAAGAGAAGAGAGGACGAAGTCGAGATTGGATTGGTAGTTGCTGTTGGCGGTGAAAAAGGTTGAATTTGAGCAAAAGTGATTGCTGTAAGTGGGTGCTGCTTCACTGCCACTACCGCTTAGGCCAAGGCTAATAAGCAACGAAAGGAATACAAAAAGAAATTTGAAACCAGACATTTTTTGGGCTGGGTTCATGTTCATGGATGCTTCATCTCTTAATTTATCACTCCTCTCTCTTCTCTGTCAACTTCTTGGTCTCTCTAGTTATCTCTTTCTCTGGAAAATTTCATTCTGGGAAATTTAGAGAGGGAGACCAGTTTTCGAACTTGGAATTTCAATTAATTGCCAAATAAAAAATGAAAATTCCTCTCTAGAAAAGTCTTGTTTGACCACTTCTTTTGTTTTGACGTGTTTTTAAAATTACTATTGAAGTTCAAAAGAAAGACTTTCTGCGATGAAAAATTCCATTCATTAGACTTTATAATTCCGAATCCAAAGAAAAAATTTCATTCGGGGAAATTTAGAGAGGGAGACCAGCTTTCCAACTTAGGATTTTAATTAATTGCCAAATCAAAAATGAAAATTCCTTTTTAGAAAAAGACTTGTTTGACCATTTCCTTTGTTTTGTCGTGATTCTTAAAATTACTATTGAAGTTCAAAAGAAAGACCTCGGAATGAAAAATTCCGCAAACAATTCTGTTCTGGCCAGGTTCTTTCCTCGCTATGATACCATGTGAAGAAAAAAACGGAGCTGAGCTTACTGGGAGTGGGAGGGAGAGGATTCATTACTTACCCAATAGGGATATAAAGCCGAAGAACGATCATACTCTATATTGACTTCACGACAAGAAAGTATACAATGGAATATATAATTTGATCTAATAAAGGCCGAAGCTATCCTGTTAGTCGTTTTGTCTTGGTGGGCTTGGATGATAAATGGACAGATGGGAGGAGGGAGTCCCTAGCTAGTTCTTTTGTTGGAAGGTATTTCGTTTCACAAATGGGCTATGTTTGGACAAACGGCCCATATCAAATTTGGTATTTGCGTTTGGCAAATGAAAATGTTCATGGTTCTTTACAATTTACAAGCCCACTAAGTCATAGAGCCATCGAAAAATAACCAACACATTACTGTAAAAGTTTAATATATACAAATCTAAATTAGTCAATTAATACATCTAGTGCAAGAACCTTTTATTTTCTATAACATCCCAGAAATATGATACAACAATTTCATCAGTTTATTAGCATGCTATATAACACGAATGGGCCGGGACAATCTTGTGAGTAGTCATCATCGAGATGAAAGACTGAAAACAGTAAGCTGATTTATAGAAGGATTAATTGTGGGAATGTGATCCGTCTGAATGACTCGAGCCACAACAAATCCAGATTGTTTTGGGTGAGGAAGAGAAGTTGATTCGTTTCCCAATAGAGCAAAGACAGATGAGATTGTGGGTTTATCCGCTGGATCCTTTTGCACACACAAAAACCCAATATGCATGCACTTTAACACTTCTGTAGACGGGCACAACTTCATCAACAAAGGGTCTACAAATTCCAATTCTTTTCCTTCGTTCCATAGTCTCCATTGCTGTCAATACACATTTAAAGTAATTAAATATATTTCTTATGCATACAATACATCATGTTACGAAAAGCACCTCATCCCTCATGAGCAAAGGGTGGGTGAGTTCACGAGTTTAATATATATATATTAAACTCATGAACTCACCCACCTATATATATAACTACTCTTTTTAAAAGCTTAAACTGATAAAAATGAGTGAGTTTTTTTGAGTATACAATAATGAGTATTGTGGACAGGTTTGAGACCTATAATGAAAATATGTAATAAGTGTAATAAGTGTGAGTAATTAATATAGTATAATTGGACTCAAACTCATAGGGTTAAGCTTTTGGATTAGTTGGCCTCCCCACTCTTGTGAGGACATGTCTAACAAAAAAAAATATACATATGCAAGTAGCGTTTGGGCATGCTCCGTGAGGTAGAAGCTGCTATTTTTCTTCCCGCTAATAATCTCAAGTAATATCACACCAAAGCTGAAGACATCAGATTTTATAGAAAATAGTCATTCCATTGCATATTCGGGAGCTATGTATCCACTGTTTTGAGCATATATAACATTACCATGCATGTTGTTGTTGTTGTTGTTTTTGTTTTTGTTTTTTTTTTTTTTTTCTGAATTTCATTTAAAAATCAAAATTTGGAAAAAAGAAATAATACAAAAAGAAAAAGAAGAAGAAGTGAACTCACTATGTTCCGACAATTCTTTGAGTGTTAGCTAGCCGAGTATTGGTTTTCACCAAAGATCCTTGCCATGCCAAAATCTGATATTTTGGCTTCCATTTCATGATCCAACAATACATTGTTAGGCTTTAGATCTCGGTGAATGATTCTAAGACGAAAGTCCTCGTGAAGGTAAAGAAGTCTTCAAGCAATACCAGCAATAATGTTATGGCATGTCTTTCAGTCAAGTTTAGTGCGTTTTTCTGAATCTTAAAATAATGAAGATGATTATATTCGAATTCATGAGTTTTCATCTGACAAAAAAGTTTAAGCTGACAAGGAAAGTTAGTAAAAAAGAAGGGTCAAAGAACAAACTAAATATAAAGAAGTCAAGGCTTCTATTGGGCATAAATTCGTAGACAAGCATCTTTTCCTCTCCCTCTATGTCACATCCCAAAAGCTTCACAAGGTTATGGTGCTGAAGTTTTGCAATAAGTATGACCTCATTTTTAAGTTCCACTATGCCTTGCCATGACTTTTTTGACAGCCTTTTGACTGCTACTTCCTTACCATCTGGCAGCACACCCTGCAAAGAGAATCATCCATAAATTCAAGCCCCATATATATGAAGCAATAATTAGGCCGGCCATGACAAAGAAATAGAAAAGTTGGTGTTACCTTGTTGACAGTGCCAAAGCCACCTCTCGTCTGAGCTTATTTGAATTTGAAAAGTTGTCTGTAGCTACCACTATTGTCGATAAATCCATGAAGGACAGTTCTTCAGCACTCACCAATTCACTGTCTGGTGTAATGGCAACTCCAGTGTGGCTTGTCAGCTCATGTAATAGTGCTTTCTGGCTTTTCTCATCATCTGCAAATAAACATGAAATTATCTGGTTGTTGGTAAATAATCATGATGGTAATTAGTAGTTAGCCAGTGAGATAAATTCACCTCTTTGTGTTCTCTTGTTCCTCCCATGATAAACAGCACAAGACCCAACTAGAACTGCTATAACCGATATTGGGATAAACGTAAGCACCACAACCATCCAAATCTTCAATTTAGGCCCTGCTTTTCCATAAGAAGAACCACCTTCATTTTCGATTCACCAAGACCACTATTTTGAATATTACAGAATTTTCAGCTTGGTTTCTTCTTTTCTTTCCTTTAATTTCTGTTTTATTGCAGCATTAAAGAAAATCAATCAAAATTCTTATGTCCTTACCTTTGGAACTTGGGTAGGTTAGGAGCACACTTGAGGCGTTGTAGAATTGGTAGAGCTGAAACCTCATCTTACAATTCCTACTAACAATAATTCCACCTTCGCGTGAATAGCAGCACGCCTGAAGATCTCCAAAGGCCTGCACCAGACAATTATCACAGGAACTTTCAGGGATGTCCCTAGTACATTGTACGAGACCATAAATTGTTTTGTTCCTCGAACATTTAATTTCCCCAGTTGCAAACAAGCCCTTCAAAGGATCTGACGCAGCCTCCTTTGAGATGTTAATCATTAAGTACTTTAATACTTCATCAAAATGAAATGGATTTGATAGATTTTTCTCCAGATAAATCTGATCTGGATACTTTCCAGTATAAACCATCAAGGAAAGAAAATCTGCAAGGAGTAGCGAACTTGGCAGAGTTCAAACCAAATCATTGCATCTTCACTTTTGCACTGCTTCAAGATTTCCTGGCTTGCATTCTTTATGCAATTCCGGCAAACTGTCGAGTTTACATCCCCTCTACAAAGTGCTTGACCATAGACTTTTGGGACCTTCCCAGTAGAGTTGTTGTAGAAACCTGTTACCGAAGTATTGGACGGAAATGACTCAAGAAGGAGCTTGAGATTGTTTTCAAATGCGCTGCTGAGTGTGTAATTTATGGACTTTGGGTTACAAAAGGTATAGACAGGATCTCCAATGGCAAGGACAGAGCGCATTAAAAGTGGTATAATTAAGAAAAACATAACTGAAAGTACATCTTTTTCCATCTTCCAAATATGCCAGAACATTGGATGATTGCTTCAGCTGAACTGCTGAATATTTCATCCTTCGACAACCAGATTTATCTTCAAAGTTGTGTCATGTCAAACCGCTGAACATTGCACAGAAACTTCCTTGCTGCATCTGGATACTGACAGAAAATCCTTTTCTGAACAAATTTACTTGTAGTTTCTTGAGTTGACAAACCAAAGCCCATAGTATTATCATTGATTTTTTGTTCTGGTTTATTGAATAGCCAATGGAGTTCACCAATATAAGAGTCAAATGACAGACTAAAATTATTAAATTTACTTGTAACTTACTGCTGTTATTTGGAGCACATCTCCAATAATATTTTCGATTACTTTTATTTTCTTAGAGTATTATAATTGATAGTTAATTGATATTGCTAACAAATGGCACTTGCGCTGTGGTTGAGTCATATGACCGACCAATTCTAGTACAGGGCCATATAATTAAACATATTTACTCAACTCTTTATTAAACTAACCAGCAGCTGTCATGACCATAATGACTATTTAATGAAGTTGGAAAAGTTGAATAATTCTTTGTTTCTTGTTTATTTTACCTTTGTTATATTATTTATATATTTAGCTCTTGCTGTCGATCATTTTCAATTAAATCTGTTTGAGATTTTAAACCATAAAGAATTTAAACGATTGGATTTTCCTACAACTAATTATTCAGATAATTCCACATAATGGACAAATATTTCTGAAGCAAGTAAGCCTCTCACCTGTCTTTCATCAAAATCCTTATTCAAATTTTAAAGTCTATGGCGTGTTCGGAAGATAATGATGTAGTAATTCAACTAGACAATTGACCTGGAATAGGAATCTTTTTGTGGAATTCAAGGTGAACAAAAACTTTGAAATCACTTCCCTTTCACCAAATCAAATATTACATGTGCAAATCACATATATATGATATAGAGATCAATTACAAGCAAATACATTAATCTTCTATTGCTGTAATGCACACAAGATAAGGCATTAATAAACTTTTAAATAAGCTTATTATAGGTTCCATCACCGTGGCCCAATATTGGAAATTGATAAGCCATTGATAGAGTCAGGACCTACTTCGTAGTGATCAGTGAATCTCCCCACAAAAAACGCAAGTCGTTGAGGTTGGCAAAGAGTTGTACTTTCATTTTTCAACGTTACTACCAAATACGACATGATTGGTCTATCAGTTGCATCTTCTTGAACACACAACAATCCAATATGAATGTATCTTAGAAATTCATTTGAACAGCATGAGTCAATCAATAAAGGATCAATCAACTCCAACGCATTCCCTTCCTCCCATAATTGCCATGCCTGTACCATTATTTAATGCCTTTAGACAATTTTTGACCTTAGTATTAAACTGACAATTTTTAACACGACTCTCAAACTCGATATAAACTTAATACGAAATTAGCAAGTAAGGTTGGAGGGTCTAACCAGTTTAATTAAATGAGTCAAGTTAGGGTTAACGTATATAATCTTGTATCGATGCCTCGACATGACCCTAACCCAAAACGCGACATCTAAGGCTGATAATTTTTTATATGACTCGCAAAGTCAACACAAAATTAGTAGGTCAGGATAGAGGATTCTAACCCATTTAATTTATTGATCGAGTTAAGATTAACCTATGTAGTCTTATACTTGAACTCGATATATAAATATAAACTATTACCCATACCCAGTATCAACTCGATAAGTATAGACTAGACTTTAGCTAGAAAATCTTACATATGCTAGGAGGCTAGGAGCACATTTTGACCGATGGAAGCCAGCATTTCTTCTCCCAGTTATGATCTCAAGTAAGAGTACTCCAAAGCCAAAACCATCAGATTTAATGGAATATAATCCTTCCATAGCATACTCTGGGGCCATATATCCACTATTCAAAGCATATTAAAACAAAAATAAAACAAAGTTAACATATACACAATTAAATAACAAAAGGCATACTAATCATATAAATTATAAGCAGTAAAACAAAGCATGTACTTACTATGTTCCAACTATTTTAGCAGTATTAGCTTCACCTTCATTGCCTGTAAAGATCCTTGCCATTCCAAAGTCTGAGATCTTAGGATTCATGTCATAGTCCAATAATACATTACTAGCTTTTAGGTCTCTATGAATGATTCTAAGTCGGAAATCCTCGTGAAGATAAAGAATTCCTTGTACAATTCCACTTATTATATTAAGTCGTCTGCTCCAATTGAGTTGTGCTCGTCTCCTTGGATCTAACCATTAAAAGTTGAAAGTAATATATTTATTGTTCTATGGCTGAATGTTTACAAAGTTGATTCAAGTTCCCATTAAAAAGAAAAAGGGGGGAAGAAATTAACGAACCAAAGAGAATGACATCCAGACTGCTGTTTGGCATGAATTCATAAACAAGCAGCTTTTATTCTCTCTGTGTGCAAAATCCCAGTAGCTTGACAAGATTTTTGTGTTGAAGCTTCATTATTAGTAGAACTTCATTTGTGAATTCCTCTGAACAATAAGAGAGCCTTTTAACTAGGCCTGTAAATGAGCCGACACACTCGACAGCTCGGCTTGAGCTCGGCTCGATTAAGCTCGAATCGAAATCGAGCTCGATACTGTTTAGCTCGGCTCGTTACTGTATAAACTCGCTCGATTAGCAAATGAGCCGAGCTCGGCTCGCCCGACTAAACTCGACAAGGGCTCGTGAGCTCGACTCGTGAGCTCGATTTCATTCATAAATGATTAGATTAAATGATTATTAATTAATTAAGTAATGTATTTCTTATCATTTATAAATTATAATCACATTAATGTATACAAACTTAAATGACCTTAATGTAACTCTTTAGGGTGTGACAAATAACAATTGACATTATATAAAATAATACAAACTTAAATGTTATATTAATTAATTGTATAAAATTAAATTAGTTTAACTTAGTTGTATACTTATAAATTAATAAATTATAATATATATTTATATATGATATGTTTATTATCTACAATATATGATATACATCATATACTAACTTAACTTTAACAAATAACAACTAACAAGTAATAAGTATCAAGTAAAGTATAGAGATAAATTATATCATTACTTGATATGAATATTAAAATTATCTCAAATTTAGTAACTAGGCTCTAAGAATCTAAGCAATTAAAAAACATAGGTGACAATTAGAAAGTTAGTCAACAATGTGCAGTTAATCAATGTACGTTACTCTTTAGGATGTGACAAATGACAATTGACATTATATTCAATAATACAAACTTAAATGTTATATTATATAAGATAAATTATATTATATAATAATTATACTATATAAATTATAAAATTAACAAGTAAAGTATATAAATTATCTTTTAAGTTTATAGTTAATATAAATTTATTTAAATTATAGGAAAAATTAGGCTTGCAAATTAGCCGAGCGGCTCGTGAGCTCGCTCGAGCTCGGCTTGGTTACTGTACAAGCTCGGCTCGGTTACTATACAAGCTCGGCTCGGTTACTGTACAAGCTCGACTCGAGCTCGACTAAGCTCGCTCGGCTCGGATCGTTTACAGGCCTACTTTTAACTGTTATTTCCTTTCCATCACCGAGTATACCTTGCAAAAGTTCATTTGCTTTTCCTGATTACCATAAAAAAAAAAAATTAAAAAAAAAAAAAAAAAATTAAAAAAGGTGAATTGACATTCTTGTGATTAACATAAAAAGAGTAGCTTGTTTTCCTTTATAACCTTGTAAATTGGGCCAAAACCACCTTTGCCAAGCTTATTTGAATCAGAGAAGTTGTTGGTAGCTGCTAGTATAGATGCCAAATCAATATGGGGGGATTCCTGAGCGTTGGGATCATATCTTCCTTGAAAATTGGGGCGATGAAAGTTTGAGATATAATGATCACTAACATTTGCTTGTTGACTAATAATTTCTCTCTCCCCTGAACAGAAAAGAATGGTAGTCTCAATGGTGAAAACAAAAGTTCAAAATTGTAAAGCAAACTTACTGACAGGCGTCTTTACAATTTTTAGCCTTTTTCCTCATCATAATGCAAAAGATACAGGAACCCAGAAGTACTATCGCTAAGCATGCTGATGAAGCTGCAAGGATTACAATCATCCATGTTTTCCATCCGCCACTGCCTGCATGTGAAAGCGATCACTGAATACTATAACAAAAGTAATTTGTGTTAGAGAGTAGTGTTGTTGACAAATACTTACTTCCCCCTTGCCCATTAGCTGAAGTGGGAGCTCCATAAAAGTTATATAGCTCATACCTCAAGAAGCAACTACGACTAGAAAGTTGCACCAATAGAGAAATAGCAGCATGTTAAAAACATCTGTTATGGCTCTCTGAAGGCATGAATTACACTCCTCAGCGGATAAATCTCTGGTGCACTGCACTAGAGCATATATTGTGCTATCTTGAAAGGGTAATTCCCCAGTAGCATACATGTTAGCTGAAAGATTGAAAGCTGCCCTCTTAGTAAGAGTATTCACCGTCTCCTTCACAACAGATTTGAACTGTTCTGGTTCCGAAATGTTCTTCTTGTTATCCAGGTCAAGAACGTTTCCTGTGACATTCAATTGGCCAAAGAAATTTTTGTTGGAGAAGCGCAACTGGCATACCTCCTCCCATACAACTGCTTCTGTTGTGTTTGGACAAAGGGTCAAAATGTCTTGTGTGGCGGTTGTTATGCATGTCTGGCAGGTTTCATTTGTAACATAGTCGATGCACATGTATAGACTATAAACTCCATCTGGGTCATTATTTCCTTTGGAGGTATTATAGAATTTGGAAACAGAAGCATTCGAGGGTAAAGAAGAGAGGACATATTGGAGATTGTTCTGAAATAATGTAATACTACCTGCATAATTACTGTTGTTTGAACAAATGAAATACGGAGGGTCGGCATAGGCTAGATTGCAGAGGAGGGCGAGGAAAACATAAAGCAGAAACGGTCGAATAACTTCTGGAACAATATGGGAATGAATCATATTTTACTTTGTAGGGCTTGTATACACTATGATAATGGCCAAATCTCTCAATATGGTAGCTGAAGGAATTTCTGTTTCTGCTATACCTTAGTCTATGAGCGGAAAAATCCATTCTTGGAGTCTTTTAATAATCCAATCAAAAAGGGTAATTTCTTCGAACATGCAGTTCTTGGGCCAAAATCAAACGCGTTGTTTCAAGATTCCACCTTTGTGTAGAATATAATTATTGACTTTTGTAAAGGAGCGGGAGTTTACATCGGCAGACGGCATCAATGTTGGGGCCACAACTCTATCCCAAAACAAGGGCTTTATATATTGGCTTATTCTACTGTATTTGTATTAGTCAATTAATAAACAAAAGATTGGTGGTAGCTGTAGTGTAGAGTTTCGAGGAAGGCGTTTGGGATTGGGACACTACTTCCGCTTGAAACATCAATTGAGGCCACTAAGATTGTCAGATTTGGTCCTTTGATTTCGAGTATGTGAAATAACGATCAATTCCATTAAGGAATTATCTTCAGGAGCTAGTTCAATCGGTTGGGATCACGCTTAATAAAACGGAGGTCACTAGTTCGAATCATTCTCTCCTTCTTGTGTGGACATATCAAATAAAAAAAATTCCACCAAGGAATTGCAGGGACCTCAATACAACCTCACCCAGAGGTTGATATGATTTATCTTAAAGAAAAAACAAATAAAACCCTCTAATTTCTGATTAGAGAAGGTTTAGATCTTGGGCTTCTGATTCGAGCCCATAAATACATCACATAGGCTGACCAAGCTTTACGGCCCAGGCTCGGAACAAGTCCATCTAGTAGATTATTATCCGCGTGACCATAATATCCTTATCTCCTAGTCGGAATAACAGGAGTGCCCCTTTGTCCCAAGAATCAGACAGTCTGAGGCACTTTCCCTGCCATTTCTCAAGCCGAAAACTGTTTTCCAAATCCTTTGAAAGCTAACATATTAGCCATTTTTCTCTCTCTCTCTCGGCCATGGAAATCACTGTGAGAAAATTGGCCAGCTTGGGCTCCTCCACTTCACTTTCTTACCTCATGTCCAAGAAGCATAAGGCGTATATACAAGGCCTTCGTGCTTTATCTCCGTTGGTTGATCGTCTCCGTCGTGATTTCTCCGTGGGTACTGGCCAAACTGGGTCTAGTGCTTTCTCTGATACGTCTGGTGCGTCGTTTGGACTAATAGAGTTTGAAGTTGTTTTGTAGTAGTACTGTTTGTGAAAATGTCTGTGAAATTAGACTCAGTTACAGAGCAGTTCATGACATTCAATACCATGTTATACATGCATGATAAGCGCTTGCATTGATATAACTTAGAATGAAGAGGTAATTTAGTAGAACTTTTGTACTGGGAGAAAATTAGTATTAGATGCTAGGTACTGCCCACATTTATATTTTTGTGTTAGAAACCTCCCCAGTTAATGTAAATGTATGTAATGAAAGAATTAGCTTGAGGTGTATTTATGAATGATGGTAGTTCTTACGGAATTTCAATAGACATGTGAAGACTTTGATGCATTTCCGACATGGGTCGTGAAGCTGATCAGCGTCTGTTTTTTTGCAATTGGTTTACTGTCCATCTGGAATCTTAGATGTCTTTTTTATCTTAGCATTTTTTTAAAAGCGTGAGCTATTGAATTTCATATTGTTTCACTTCTGTCATGCATTAACTGGCATTTGCCGCCTGCCTTGAATTTCAAGATTAGAGGATGGTGCTGGACTAAGCGCCAAAGAATTTCAGAGATGGAATAATGGAGGTGGGATTTTCCACAAGTCAGCTTCCATTGATCCAACCGCACTCATAGAGACTGGTGCTATAGTTCATCCGAAATCCGTTGTCAGTGCATATGTTCATATTGGATCAGGAACTGTTGTTGGACCTTCTGTGGTAATCGGCCAATTGACAAAAATAGGGTGAAATTTCTTCCCTTCACAGCAATAGCAATATTTACAACTATGTAAAGTATTATTATTTCAACTTAATGTTACAGTGCTCTACCATCTCTGTTTATTTCTGTATGCAGTTCCACTAAAGCCTTTTTGCAATAATATGTTTAGTCCAGAAACATTCCTTGAATAATATACTACGTAGGAATGCACTTGGGACTAGCAGAGAAAAAGGTTCTGACCAGTAATTCCGCCGCCTCTTTCTTGTGCTTAATTAAATGGATTGTGTTTGTTCATTAAGGTTAAGTTCCTTAACAGCCCTGCCTTTTGAAATATTATGAAAAGTTCTAGCAAAACATTTTAACATGTTTAATTCTTTATATTGTGCTCTGGAAATATTAAACAATATACTACTTTTCCCTTTTTCCTTTTTTCTTCTATCAGTTCTTTTTTGTCATTTGCTCATTTTTTTTGGCATAAAATATTGGAAAATAAATCTAGAATTGGTCTTACACATGTACAAAGTGAAGATGTTGCAAGTTAACCAGTTGATGTGCTTATACTGGAACTAGGATTTGTTTTTTCACCGTCTCTCTCCTTTTTCCTTTTTCCTTTTTCCTTTTCCCTTGTTTACAAGATATATCTTTTTCTAATAAGTGACATTTTGTCTGGTCATAGACTGCCTAGGTGTAGTCTATCTAGGATTCCCCAATTGAAAGCTCGTGGAATTGTGACAGAATAATTTGTTTTGTATTAGGCTTGTTATTGGCAATCTTGAGCCTGATCATTGCTCTTCCTGCACTTTTGGGTGTGTTATGTGTGAAATTCTGTTAATGCAAGAGCATACAGACCTGTGGGATTGTGGCATGCATACATCCATACAGGTTAATGTTCATAAACCATTTTACAGTTATGCTAATATGATTTTGCCAAAACTACTGTATTTTGCCAGGTATAATGTTGCACTCAGTAATTGTGCTATTGGTGATTCATGTGTAATCCACAATGGGGTTTGCATTGGTCAAGATGGTAAGGCTTGATAATTATGAACTTGGTTTTTTTATTGCAAGTGACAAGTGTAAGGATACTTGCATAAATAGGATTTTATCATAATGGACACAAGTTATCTAGGGATCAATACCATGGAAATCTTCTTTATTGACTGATACTTGTCTCCTTGCTTATTTATGGATACCGATATATATCAAGTTAGTTACTTTTAATATATGGTTTTGATATTTACCAATGTAGTCCTGATACATGTTGTTACTGATACACACTGCATATGCTTTTAGTATTGCTCTAGATTGCAGACCTTAATCTTCCGTTTTAATATGGTTTTTGAACTTTCAGCATACCAATATTTTTTCCTTCACTTTCCACTCCCTTTATCATAGGTGTTACTTATTGTGGTAATTTAATACTATTTGCAACCGAAAAATGTTGTTTTCACAATAAATCTTTTGGTGTCTTCTGATATTAGTTGCCACATTGTCTACATACAGGGTTTGGGTTTTTCGTGGATGAGAAAGGGAACATGTTGAAGAAGCCTCAAGTTGGTGATGTTATAGTTTTTTACGCAAAGTCAACCTTATGTTGTCTTCTTTGGCATCATTGTTCTGTTTTGGATCGGCAATAGACTACCCTATTTAGATATCTTGTTTTTTTTCCTCAGTTGCTGAATGCTATGATAGGGAACGAGGTGGAGATTGGTGCAAATACATGCATTGACAGGGGGAGGTGAGACGTGTAATGGCTTTTGCACATCTTTAAAGTTTTTTTTTTTTTTTTTTCACTGTATTTACATATTTTCTAAACCAGTTTGTACCTGAAGCTGTCCCAGCGGGACTGTTAATTATACCATCTATTTGTTTATGCAGCTGGAGAGATACAATTATAGGGGATCATTCAAAGATAGATAATTTAGTTCAGGTTGGTTTTTGCTTTCTTGATTGGTAATCAAATTATTCTGAACTTGTGATCAGTCTGGTTGGCTATGCAGGTTGGTCATAATGTAGTTATTGGGAGAAGTTGCATGCTTTGTGGACAAGTTGGGATTGCAGGTTCAGTGACGTATGTTACTTCTGATCAGTGCTTTTCAATTATTTATTTTTCTTGTGAAGTTTAGATTCAACTTTATCCAACTTTCCCTTTATAAGTACTTGGTACTTGGTGAAGAGTTACAACTTTGCCTTGTATGTTCTTTTCAGGATAGGAGACTACGTAACTTTGGGGGGAAGGGTAGCAGTTCGGGATCATGTTTCCATTGTGTCAAAGGTATTAATTTGGTAATAACAAGAAGGATGTAGAGCTTTATAGACTATTTTCGCTTCTGATTTCATTGGAAAGCCCAACAATCTTGTATTTACGTTTCTTTACTCAGTGATTTTGTGTTGCCCATCTCTTTTGCATGGCTTTTTTTGCTTGCAGAGATTGTATGTGGTATAATTAGCAGCATGATTCACTGTTCGAACAATGTTTTGTTAATTGATTTCATATGTTGTATAAAGAATTGTGTTTCTCCATAGAGAATTTAGCTTGTGAGGCATTATTTAAAATCTTTATGGCCAACTAAAGACATTAATGAAATATGTAATGATTGCTCCGTTATGCAAAAAGAGAAGTATTTTCATTTGCACGAGGCAGATATAGATTGTCATGGAGCATGAAATCTTTAAGTTTTTAGCTTCAAATTTATTGATCTTATATTCAATATATTATGTTTTCTTTTACATGTGTTTTTTTCCTCTATGATNAGATTGTATGTGGCATAATTAGCAGCATGATTCACTGTTCAAACAATGTTTTGTTAATTGATTTCATATGTTGCATAAAGAATTGTGTTTCTCCATAGAGAATTTAGCTTGTGAGGCATTATTTAAAATCTTTATGGCCAACTAAAGACATTAATGAAATATGTAATGATTGCTCCGTTATGCAAAAAGAGAAGTATTTTCATTTGCACGAGGCAGATATAGATTCTCATGGAGCATGAAATCTCTAAGTTTTTAACTTCAAATTTATTGATCTTATATTCAATATATTATGTTTTCTGTTACATGTTTTTTTTCCTCTATGATGTCAGTGTAATATTTCATCATAGAGTTTTAGAGATATAACTTGTCATTCTATATGCGAGTATTTCTTGCCACCTTTCATTTATCAGAGATATAATTTATTTTTTAATACGAAAGAGTTTTAAGACATTCCGCTTTGAAATAAATGATGATAAAAGCCTCTCCATTCAATTTTTATTTCCTCTTCATCCCCAAAATCTTTCATTTCTTTTTTTCCCAATGTTTCATATTGGAGGTCTATTTCGCAATTGTGAAATCATCCTAAAAGTCAAAACCACTTTTGTTGTGAAAAACATGGTTGAAAGCAATGATGGTTTGGGCTCTCTTTTCTCTTGATCAGTATTGAGTTTCCACCATCCGAAGCTTTGATAAAAGTAGACAAATGGGTAGGAAGAGGTGGCAAAGGAGGTTCACTTTAGCATCCTGAGAAAAGTATAAACGAAAATGAAGTTCTAGATAGCAAAGTTAACAAAAATGAAGGACTTATACTAACTGCTATTAAGTTGAAATATGATCATTTTAAGTGTAAAAAAAAAAAAAAAAAAAAAAAAAAAAAATTCCTTTTAAGTTCCAAAAACCCCTGAAATACTCACTGGCTTTCATGTGTGCCAAACTGTTACGAAAACCAAATGATGCCCGACCTTTGACTTCCTCTGTCTATTATCACAAAGTTTAAAAGCACTGCATAACCTTCTTTTCTTTTTCAATCTTAAAGCATGGTTCTGATCAGGCTTGAGAATTACTAGCAGCCGCCTAGCGGAGATCTACCTAATTTGTTACTCTCTTTTCTGCACTTGTCTGAAGTGCATTCATATAACCATGAAATGTTAATCTTTTGCCTTCATGCTTGAATGTTTGCACGTGCATGCTTATACTATTTGTTCATATAGAATGCCACATGGCCCGATCAAACATATGTAGGATAACAAGGCTTCTATCGTGTAAGAATGCTGAGTTGAGAACAAAATATCTAATCACAAGGAGTTGCAGGTCCGGCTTGCTGCTACTAGCTGTGTCACCAAGGATATCAAAGAACCTGGGGATTATGGTGGCTTTCCTGCTGTAAGGATTGCATTTGTGCTCTTTCTTACATTCTATTTAATATTTTCAACAAATGGACGATTGAGTGCGTCAGCCAAAACTTGTTGGTGCTTGCTGATTGTTTTAAAATTGGACCGAATATAACAAGGATATATTGTACATTTCCTTTGATGCTTTACAGGTTCCAATTCATGAGTGGCGAAGACAAGTTGCTACCCTATTTCGGACTTCAAAGAAAAAGGTTTCTTAAGAGTCGGGAGATGTATTAGGATATGTTTTAGATTTGGCTTAGGTGCTTTAAAAAAAATTATAGCATATGTACTGTAGTTTTTTCAACGCTCTAGATTTGTGGCATAGTTTCTTCTGCGGTATCTAATTTGCTGGTGGTATGTATCAGCATATCAAGTATGGTGCTCTCAATCTTTGTTCATATTCAATTATTCTTTTCTGTAAGACATTATTGTTCTTTTAGTCCTTCAAAAGGGCATGTAAGCCATTTGGACCAAAACTTTTCAGAGTCGCTGTTTAGATAATTTTTTGTGTCCAACTTGAGTTACTTCTATTTTCCTTCAAATATACTTGATCGATTAATCAAAAAGTTAAAAAATAAATAAAAAAGAAAAAAGAAAAAAAGACAGTGGATTGGGTAACGGACAAAGTGGCTCCATTGTAATTAAAAAAATGGATAATTAAACTTTTACGGCACCTAAACCAAATCTGCTAAATCAAAATGGGTGCTGCAGATATATTATAATGTAAAAAAACTAAGACAAATGCAATACAGAAAACTGTACATTTAACTCGAAATTAAGAAAGTCCACAACCCTTCTTCTTCTTCTATGTCTAATTATACAAACACATTCAATCCTTTAATCCCTAACCATTTATAAGGATTAAGGGGTTTGAACTTTACTACCTCCTCCATTTCTTGGAAGTATGGCGCAGCTTAATCTTCTTCCTCTTCTTGCCTATAATCTTCCCATCCTTTCCAACTAATAGAAGACGTTGCAAGTCTAATTTATGATGCTTCCCCCTCTTCTCTCGAATCCTAGATGCCACACCCACCATCAATTTGGCTTTTGCATTCGACATTAATTCACTGAGAAAAGATTTCCACACTCGTGGATTGGCATCCACATAATCAAATACTTTACGACTTCTCCCTGCCCGCTGGTGGAAAGCAGGTATTGTTTTCTCACCTACTATTTCCTCCCCAAAATAAAATGTGAGAAAAATGTCATCGTAGTATACTGTGGAGACTGCGTTTTGATTTTCAATTTCAAGACTAAATAAAATGGTGCCGTTTTGACCCTCCTTGCTGACTAACGAGGACTGTAGGATGGAGAAGTCAACAATGTAGAAGCGTGGGGAATAGGGAGTTAGGATTATGGATAGAAGTATTGCGAGGATAGACAAGAGTACAATTACTAGGAGAAACCGACACACGTACTTGGATTCACACATGTTTTTTTTTTATGGGGAAGAGATGAAGAGGAAGAGGAGGTGGCCGGAGAGGGATCACATCTGATCATTTCAGGATTAAATAGAGACACTGAGTTTTGTATGAGAAGAAAGGAGGCATATCATATGTTGATGCATGCTTGTTCTTCAAGTTATGGACAGGGAATTATTCTTGCTTCCTCCTGGAGGATTAGAGGATATATTTTGATTATATATATATATATACAAACCAAAGAATGTGTGGTCCGAAATCTTCCCATCGGAGCCGGCCAACTGGTAGAAGACCCTGCAAGTCTAGTTTATGATGCTTCCTCTTCTTCCCCCACGTCTTATATCGAATCCTAGTTCGTAAACCCACCTTCAATTCGGCAGGTGCATTCGATATTAATGCTGCACTGAGAAAAGATTTCCATACTCGTGGATTAGCATCCATATTATCGTCTACGTGAGAAATCATTCCTTTTCGTTGATGGAAAGCAGGGATTCTTTTCTCACCATGCCAACTACTGTATCGTCCCCAAAATAAAACGTGAGAAACAATGTCATCATAGTATATGCTGTACTGTAGTATGAGTTTGGATTCTCAATTTCAAGAGTATATAAGAGGGTTCCGTTTTGACCCTCCTTTGTTGACTAACGAGGACTATGGGATGGAGAAGTTAACAATGGCGTATTGAGGGAAGTCTGGGACGTAGGATTAATGGCCATAGCAATATGCATGGCCATCACACCCAAGATGGCTACAACTTTGATAATCGTCTTGGCTTTACACATTTTTTGTGTATCACTACAAAGCGGTGAGACAAGACCTGAAATTTTCAATCTCAAATAGGTGGGAGAAAAGGCTTTATTGAGATAAAGTCACAGGCTTGCAGTACTTAATCACTCCATCATCATATGTATGCAGCAGGCTGCTTTGCTTCTAGGCTAGCTATCTACTTGCAGAGATGCATGCCAATCCAGCAGAGAGACATGCATGAAATTATACTACAAGAAGGAAAAAGAACAAAAGAAAATCAAGTTTAAGTTAGATCCCAAAATTAACATACCTTAAACTTTGTGTAGCTTTTGTTAACGAAATATTTCTCAACGGGATAAATTGGGTAGCTTCTTACAGAGAACCCGAACTTTCTTCAAACTCACCTTTGAAATTAAATTTCTTTGGTATTTTTATTAACATTAAGCAATCTTTATATAGATTAATTGCAAACTGATATTTAACATAAGTAATATTCCTTTTTTGGATGAATATATAACATTTTCATTCCACACACAAGAATACAGAGCATCTCTCCAGCCAGAGTAAGTAAACTCCACTGGAACTCAAGTTACAATTGCAACAAAACAAACAAACAGAACACACTACCTCAAATCTAATTATAATATTAAAATATTATACTTTCAACGCAAATTGGAACCTCTTTAACTTGTTCCGTGACAGCTTTATCTTCTTCTCTCCTGAAATCCTCCCATCTGAACCAACCGGCACATAAGCTTCTTTATATATCTGGTGATGCTTTGTCGTGTGACCGAGTATCTTATATTTGACAACGTTTTCCAAGCAAACCCTCAACCCTGTTGTCGCATGTTTAACTCCTTTCCGATGTCTCCGTAAGTGTCGGTGATGAGCAGTCACAAGCACTTGATATACTGTGGTGTTTTTGAAGCCTTGGTAGAAAGCCGGCAGGGAGTGATGGGAGCCAATGACAGCATGGCGGTAATATAAGGTTATGTTGATATTATTGTAGAAGATGCCCATCTTTTTGTTGGGGTTTGAGAATTGGAGATTCAAGAGAACAGAGATGTTTCCGGCGTGATGAAATGTAGAATTCCGGCCATCTAAGGTCGGAATATAGACGTCGGTGATGACGTAGATGGGACTCTTTGGAGTTAGAAGTAGCCATATTACCACCGAGGAAAATCCATTCACGATTACAACTTGGAGAATCCATAAACACAAACAAGGTTCAGAATCGGAGGGATTTTTTAGATCATCCATGTTTGAAGGTTGCAATTTTGGAGGAATTGTTCATGGAACATTTTGTGGGATTATATATAGGCTGAAAGACATGCTGACATGCAGATGAATTCGGATTACTTGGGATCCCATTTTAAAATTATGTAAAAAGCATTTCTTGCATCCAAAGTTTTGGAAAATACTACCGCACCGCTTGGCAAGAGCCTGTTTCTATTCATCCAAAAAATTTAACTTCAACATTTTTACTTTTTACATTATATCAATCACTTTTTACAATTATTCAAAAAAAAAATCACTTTTATATACCAAATATTCTTACTTTTCTCTCACATAAATCAATTATTGCTATAGTAACTATCGAATGCCGAACAAAGCTTACATATTACAAATTTGGTAAATTTTTGCGCTTTATGTTGTATAAAAGCTTTGAACGAAAAGTTAATTTTTAATACTCTAAAAAATAAACATCTCTTTAAGAGTGAAAAATAACCTTCTGGGAAGAAAAATTTTTTTGGCAACCTCATTAACATGTCACATTTTTAGCAAATTGCATTTTTTGAGTTGTTCAATGTAAAGAACGGCATGAATTCACATAATTTTAAAACTACAATGTCTTGAAATTGTAGAAGATCTCCATCCGATAAATTCACTTTGGGGCTTTTTTTTATTATTATTTTTTGTCCAATCGATCTTTTAGACGAAAAATGTTTGGAGGGCCATAGCTTTTATTATGATTCTCCCACAAACTCATGTGTCAGTTTTCATGAGTGCTACATGATGCCACATGTGTGACAATTAAACAACAAAATTTAACAAATTTAATTATTTAATAATTGACATAATAAGTATCGCGTATACTACCAGATAATTGTAAATAATTTATAATAAAAATTTAATTTGCAAAGGATTTTATACACCTAAAGTTCCTTTTAGATGTTTCGATCACAAAAATTTGGTATATATTGAAACTTCTTATCCAACATCTTGACCAAAAAGAAATATCATTTCGAAGGATGACGATTAGCAAATAATTAAAGTACATATTAAAGTGTTCTGTAGATCGATATAGCTCACTCAGAGGCATATAATTATGTCTTTTTTTTTCTTTTCTTTTTTTAAGATAATGTTCTGTTAGTGTTACTCCTTCATAGAGGACAATATTTCTTACTAACTCTACATACCATTTAATCATATTTAATTACAAGTTACAATGAAGAAGTTTCTTAGTGCACATACATGAAAAGCATGCATAAAAAACAATAGCACTCTGCCTTATCTTTTTGTCCTTCTTTTTTTCAGGTCATGTCTGGTCAGATTTCCATCATATATAGCCATAGGTATAAGCGTATAGCTTAATTTAGGGGTTACTATCTTCTTCTTCTTTTTTTTCTTCCCATGGCCAATGTACGAAAAAGGAGAAAGAGACAATCAAGTTTTAAACGGAATTACTTGATGTAGTATATTAATTATTTAATCTCAAGTTTAGTGATTAAACAATATTTTATAATTAAATATAAAATACAAGAATTAGAGGAGACTAAGGTACGTATGATAATGCTCACTTTAATAAAAAATTGAACACTTTCAAGTTATTATCATGCACCCACGTACACCCAGCTTGATTGGGCGTATTCCGGCGCACAACCACATAGGCACGATCGAGTTGGACAAATGGCTTCAACTAGTTGAATATATATAAATTCTCTAGTAAATTTGTTGGCCCAAAAAACTCCTATGAATCCTACTCGATCGCCCGCTCCCTCCGGTGCTACAAATATATTAATTAATATGTAAAAAACTAGACAAATATGAAGCAGCAATTAAACTGTACATTTACGTAGCAAGCTAAAAAGTAAGAAAGTCCACAACTTCTTCTATGTCTAATTATATGTACAAAAGCATTCAATTAATCCCCCAACCATAAGGCCGGCGTCAAACAATTTCTACCTCCTCCATTTCTTAGAAGTAGGGTGCAGCTTATTCTTCTTCTTCTTGCCTGAAATCCTCCCATCCTTACCAATTTGTAGAAGACCTTGCAACTCCAACTTGTGATGCTTACTCTTCTTCCCCCACGTCTTATATCGAATCCTAGTCAGTAAACCCGCCTTCAATTCAGCTTTTGCATTTGATATTAATGCATTGAGAAGAGATTTCCATACTCGTGGATTGCCATCCACATAATCAATCATTTGACGAGTTATTTTCCCACCTTGATGGAAAGCAGGTATTCTTTTCTCACCCACTGTATCCTGCCCAAAATAAAATGTGAGGAAAATGTCGTCATAGTATATAGTGGAGCCTGTGTTTGGATTCTCAATTTCAAGATTGTATAAAATGGTGCCGTTTTGACCCTCCTTATTGACTAGCGAGGATTGTGGGATGGAGAAGTCAACAATGGTGTATTGGGGGGGTCTGGGACGTAGGAGTAGCCATAGACATATGGCTAGGATACCCAGGAGGGCTACAACTTGGAGAAGCCATAAATACAAGTTCTTGGTTTCACACATTTTTTCTTGGGAAGAGATGAGGATGAGGGTGTGGAGAGGAATCACATTTCATTTCGAGATTAAATATGGTATCGGAGGATGCCGATCAGTTAAGGGGAATATCATCGGTTGATGCATGTTGCTCAAGTTTTAAGGACAGGGAATCATATATTCTTTTCTTCTCAGGTGCTTACTTTCTTGCTTCCTCTTAACGCCTAATGGGCCTTCAATAGGAGTGGAATCAGGACTTTTTTGGGTTGCCAAGGACCCCCAATCAACCAAATGAATAAAGTTGTGTATAGCATAATCCGGGAAAGCTATCCCCTTTGTGCCTTGGGTGTATGGCACTGAAGGAACCTTGAAATCTGTAGGGAACGCGTGGGGACCTCTCAAGCTTATTCTTATCTGTAGTAATAGAGCCTGCAGTCGTTGCAGTGGACCGGCCAGTTGGTCAAAGCATCACATACCGGCCAAATTAAAGACGATATTTTATGAAAGTTGACATGGCTTGAGACAATTCAGAGATACCAAGAAATACATGTAAAATGTCTTGGTTGATATATTAATTGTCCAAAACAGTCAATTGTAGAACTTTGCTTACATGTCTGTTACATTAATAGTTCCTAATTATATCAGTAATATGTTTAGTTAACTAAATTACAAATATATATCTACCACTAAAGTTTGAAATACTGATCATAAATGATAAGCTACACAACAAACTACAAAACAGAAGGAAAACAGAACATAAGCCGTGTATGAGCAGGACTTGAAGTTCGCATGAGTTGCTGCTGTTGCTGGTCGTCTGAATTATGGCTGTCTGCTGTAATCTTAACACCCCTGCAAACTAATGGGTGAACAAATTAACCTTCCGTTTGTCTCTTAATAAAGTGAAAATCAATCTAAACGTACTTGGTGCGAGCATGAAAGATAAGATAAGTATCAAAATAAAGGTTTGAGTTGACAGAATTTCTTAAGCAAGAAGGGAGAAGAAAAAAGAAAATAAAGTTTGAGTCCCCCAAGACAAACCTTTTTAACTTAGAAATTTGCGTAGCTTTATATTCTTCTCTCCTGAAATCCTCCCATCTGAACCAACCGGCACATGAGCTTCATTATACATCCGGCGATGCTTTGTCGTGTGGCCGAGTATCTTATATTTGACAACGTTTTCCAAGCAAACCCTCAACCCTGTTGTCGCATTTGTAACTCCTTTCCATAACCGTTTGTCAGCCGCATTCACAGGCACTTCATATACTGTGGCGTTTTTGTAGCCTTGGTAGAAAGCCGGCAGGGTTTTTGAGCCGACGACAGCATGGCGGTAATATAAGGTTATGTTGATATTACTGTAGAAGATGCCCATCTTTTTGTTGGGGTTTGAGAATTGAAGATTCAAGAGAATAGTGGTGTTTCCGGCGTGGAGTGAAGTAGAATTCCGACAATCTAACGTCGGAATATAGGCGTTGGTGACGGTGTAAATTGGACTCTTTGGAGTTAGACATAGCAATATTGCCGCCAAGGAAAGTCCTATCACGACTACAACTTGGAGAAACCATAAACACAAATAAGGTTTAGGTTCTTCGGGGGTTGGTTGAGGAATAGGTACAGATTTGGAGGGATTTTCGAGATCAGCCATTTTTGAAAAGTGCAATTTTCGAGGAGTTGGTCATATGGAACAATATTCTAGGATTGTTGGATTATATATATAAATAACAGAGGGCTTATTATTATTATTATTATTATTATTATTAGGTGCATGTCCAATAGATCTTCTACATGGAAAATATTTGGGTTACTTCACTTTTTACTATAATTTTACTAAAAATTTACATGTCAGTTTCTATTATAAATGTCATATCACATGATATTTCATATGAGTAAGTAATAAAATTTAACAAATAAATTTAAGTTATTTAATAATAATTGACATTATAAATACTAAGTAAACTACCATATTAGATTATAAAAAATTTATAGTAAAAGTTTTAAATGTCCAATAGCATTCCTTTTAAATGTTTACATTTGGTTGAATTTTATGGGTCATGCATAACCCAATATTGAAACTTCTTTTAAAATATTGAAAGTTCTTGTGCACCATGCTAAGCAAAGAGATTGGTTTTTTTTGCTTTTTAGTTGTGATGTGAGATAAACAATTGAAAGTTGTTTTAAGTGTTTTATGAAAATTTTATGTTATTTGCTAATACTTTTACTTTTTTCTTTATTAAAAAGTAAAAAGGTAGTCATACTCCTACAATTAAAGTGCTTGCCACACGATCGAGCAAACTAGTCTTTCGAAGAAAAGAACTTTCACCTTTTTAAGGCACTTAACAGGGTGGATGATAAGTAAACCTTTTAAGGCACCATGCATATATATATATATATATATATATATAGTGCACAGATTGGCATATAATATTTTTATTTTTATTTTTATTTTTCTATTCAAATATGGGAAACCAGGGCAGGGGAACACAGATTGGCATATAATTATATCTGTTTTAGTGTTACTTCTTCATAAAGGACAAGATTTCTTAGTACCCAAGAAAATGTAGATACCATTTCATCATATGTAATTACAGGTTACAATATTGAAGAAGCTTTTTATTGCAGAACCAGTTGGCAGATGAAAAGCATATGAAAAAAAAAAAAAAAAGGTTAAAAGAAAAGCATTTTGTCTTACCTTCTCTTTTAAATTGCTTTAAGTACTCGAATAGATAAAAACAAAATAGAAACTACTCATGATTCTTGGTCAGTCTTTCATCAGTTGTACGTTCAGGCCAATATACCACAGATCTATACTTTTCTTCACAATGAAGTTTTAGACCTAGTTCTAATGCGATTTGTTACTCGGAATGTGCTGGTACTTTCACTAGATATGTTTTCCATAGAGAAAGATAAATTCTATCAACAAAAAAAAAAAAAAAAAAGTAATGCTATACACTCTTCTCAGTGTGATTCAGTAATGCATTAACTCACATAAAACACCTAACCAAAATTTTCACCGAAAAACAATACTTTAATGTATTAATTAGCACTGCACCAAACAATTACAAGGCAATATGCGGCTCAAAGATGAGCAAAAATATAACACAATTATTATAGAAAGTAGATTCACCTTTTCAAGCCCCCTCCCCAGAGTCCCCACCATATAGAAAAGAAGTGTGAATAATGAAAAGTTGTGATATTAGCAATATAGTGGCTGGATTGATTATAGTAATCAAATCCATAGTTTATGCATCAATTTTAAACTAGGAGGAAAACCCACTTTCTTAATTTCTAAAAATATTTCCAAGAACACGAACTGGAACCCATTTTGTATTAAATTTTGAACTCCTATTAAACGTTACCTTATTCATATATAAATTAATTTTACAGCCTCATAATTTTTGAAGCCAAAAGTTTGTATAAGGCTATTCATTTGAGATAATTCTTTTGTGTATTTTATATTATGTTCTAATAATATTACATGACTGTAAACAGTTAAAGCTATGCAGTTTCTTTACTCTATTAATTACATCATATTTGGAAGCACATTGATTATAATCAACATATGGATAGACCAACATCCTCACAAGCTAAACATCTATTATAATGTGTTAGTTTGACATGTTGAATAAGATTTTTTTTTAAAAAAATGTACAATTATGAAATAATTGTAAAATAAAAATATAGTATATAACATTACTTCTATAAATAAAATTTGCAACTATGAAATCTCATGTTCTTCCATTTTCCCAAAAGAATTTGCATGTACACGATCATATATGTACCCCCTAATTATCAATATTCAAAGGCTAGCTTTTGGATCAATGGTCAAACCCTTAAAAATTGGTATTAGATCGAGCAAACATTCGAATAGAGCTATCAAAAGAAAAATAGTACCATTAGGTCGAACGTTCATTAAGTGTTTAATCAAATTTGTACTTAACAATTTTTAAGATTTTTGGATCAATAATTAAGCCCTTAACAATCACAACTCAAATTTAATCCCAATAGCCCAAACCAAAAGAAACATAAGAATTACAAATGGGGAAACAAATATATAAAAACAAACAAATAAATAAATAAGGACAATGCATGAAACCCCTTGTGCTCCTATAAACATCAAGTGAAATATACAGGGCATCTCTTGTCTTTAAAAATTGGCAAGATGGCACCGTCAGGACCCACCGAAACATCACAATTGGCGTGGGCCCGATGGTGCTTGCTGCCCCACATTTTGATCTTAAATCGTATGGTCGAGCTTATTTCTAGACGAAACGCCACCATCCCGGCCGCACGATCATTCATGAACTCTGTCCAACGCCGGCTATTCACCGTTAGCGCTTTCCCTCTCAGTACATCAGCAACCACAGTAGTATTCTTCGGCTCCTGATAGAACGGATACAGTAACTGCTCTGACCCGACCAGCTGATCCTTATAATAAACCGACCCTTCCATAGAATCATAGTAAATCCCAATTTTTTGGTTCGAGTTCCGGGCCGTCACATTAAATGCAATCTGGGCATTCTCAAAGCCGGTTGCTTGGTCCAAACCCGGAATCGAAAAATCATGGATATGAAATCTCGGGCGATGTGGGCGTAAACTAAGCCATAGTACGAAAGCAATAATACCAATAAGAAGCAGAAGACTCAAGAAAATGGCACATATCGTCTTGAAGACCCGGGTTGTGAGGCTTTCACGGACCCGGTGAGCAAATTCACGGGCGGTGTGGTGGCGTTTTATGGGTCGGGACCCCTGGGTTGACCGGATGGGTAAGCGGCCGGAGGTGTCCATATTCTTTCCCGGCAAGAAATGGGGAGATTTTTTTTCTGGGGAGATATTGTTGATGAACAGCGGTGTCTACTGGGTGTGTTTTATGTATGGAGGAAGGTGGCGGAAGAGAGTAAGGTTTTGGAATTGGTTCTTTTGCATTGAGAAAGGAAGGAATAATAGCAGCTCATTGTTCATATATATATATGGTTCTTTTTCTCTAACTACGTACGAGAATAAGGTATAAAGGTTTCCTACGGTGTGAGGAAAGTGGAAAGTATATAGACCAGAATATGGTTTCGCGTACCTGCTTCCAATACTTCATAAGCTTTTGATTTCTTCTATACATGGGCAACAAGCTTCTTAAATGGCAACAGATCGAAGCGATATCGTTTGGAGTTCAAGCTGGTCGAAGTATATATATTACGCTCATTATGTGAAATGAAAGAGAGTACTTCATAACTCTTTTATTATTTATTATAAAAACTGAATCTAATAAAAAAATATTAGATTTAATCGATTAATTAATATTTTATCACGTTACTGTAGTTTTGGTAAACTTATAGAATGAAGTATATTTTAACAAGTAATCTTTCAAATTTTCCAATGTTGACGTAGTAGTCTCGATTAACTCTTGGTTTTTTTTTTTTTAACAAGAACTTGTCCGAAGATTGGTTTGAACCAGTCCGTCACAAAAAATTTTGTATAAAAATGTGGGTTTGTGAAATTGGATCATCTCCAGTTCATTTGAATCGGAGAGTGCATATATCGAGTTAGTTATATTTGATGGGTAATTTTATTTTTTACTTTTTAAAAGGATAAAAATACTCCTTAAATATAATTAATTGTATATTTTCCGATTCATTAAATTAAAGAGGATCCTAATTCATTAGAGTGGGAGTGCTTGAAGAAGAAGCTGTTGCATTTCATCAATTGGATTAAAGCCTAATGTGTTGTGTAAGAAATTCCGTATAAGGCCATAACTAGGTGTCGGGCTAGAAGTCTTAGATCTAGGTATGGGCTTGGGCTTGGGCTTGGGCTGAAATCCTTAACCGGATCGGATCTTGTGTTGACAAATATAAACACTGTTCATGGTGTTTTTTGGTCGAGTGACTTGTTCATCTCCACCCCTACAGAGGTGGATGTGGGGTGGGTGAGTCTCCCGTGACGCATCTTCTTCCATGCTGGGTGGGTTACGGCGACTGTCCCATATTCTTGGAGACTACTGAGGGGGTGGAGGTGGAGGTGGTCCCGCCATGACACACCCCAACATCCAATGGGTCCCTGGCAATCTACCCCAGCGTGAGAGTCAGAGAGAATAGGTAGCAAGGGACTCCCCCGCCCTTGCGACAACCTCCACGGCTCCACATGGTGAAGGTCCCTGCGAGCAACCTCCGAGAGGGTGGGGTGAGTCATTGAAGAACCCTAGCTACTACAACCTGCAGTAGAGTGGATTTTACCCTATGGCAAAAATTGTTTTAATTTTTTTGACGTTAAATAGATGGAAAGATCATTTTGATAAAAGTGAAAATCATCATGTGAATCAAATTCATCACTTTTGAAAACCCAATGAACTTTTTGATCAAATTAATTGGAAATTTGGAACCTCTCTTTTTTATTATTATTGGTGAGGAAGTTTATATAAGTACAAAATATAGCTGATCATGAAATACAAAAGGCCTAACAAAAACAGGAGACCGAAAAAAAAAAAACTTCCAAGGATGATCCTTTCCACTATCTAAGGGTAAATCCAGCAAGAAATAATACGTTGGAAAGCTGCAAGTTAAGTTGAATTAGTTATAGCGTATTGGTCATGTGAAACTTTTTTTTTTCCTAATTGAAAATGAAAAATATGTTTCAAGTGATGATATTTCCCATCCTTAATCCGAATGAAAGAGAGAAATTGAATTCTATTAAAAAGCTATCAAATACAATGTGTGTAACGACCTACTTATAACCTAAAGTGTATGCAAGAGAATTGGCTTATGTGAAACCTTAATCACATAACAAGCAAGTTGCAAAAACAGGACAAGTGGGTTGCCAACTTGCCGTAGGTAATGGGGTTTTGTTCTTTTTTTTGCATTCTTTTGCTTGCCAGCATGTTATGAACGTCGATTGCGGGGATCATATACACCTAACAAACTTGTTGAAACAGCAATTGACTTTAATCAGATAGGCATGTGCTTAATTTGCTCATTCACTAAAAAGATCAGTCTTGGCATTTGTGAAATGATACTTAAAGCATATTCTATGATTAAGTTTAATTATGACAGCAGCATTGATCAAATTGAACCTGAAAGTTAAGCTGACTTCATAGCAGACAATCATCCATCTATCTTAAATCAACAATATGATTCTCATCAACTAAGTTGGGTTTACTAGGCTGTGCAAATCCCTGTTGTAAATTCCAAAGGAAACAAATTGTTGTTGTTTTTGGGGAGTGCTTGTTTAGTTGTGAACAGTGTGGTACTGCCCTGTTTGTTGGGTTGGGTTTTTCTTGGGTTCTGCTATCAAATTGAACCTGCAATTTCTGCCCCTGTTGATCAATATTTGTTGTTCTGTAATAAAATAATTGCTCATTCACAAAAGAAAAAATTGTATCTAGGTGATGTTAATTTATCAAATTTTCATAAATTCACTTGAAATGAAGAGTGCAATTTTATGGTCAAGATTAGATTTTACATATATCTAATGATTTATATATGTGTTGTCATATGATAAGGCTCATGTGTTGGCTTAAATCATATTCTAACACTATCCCTTCATAAAGTGAGTCAATAGAATATTTAATTGAAATGATAGTTAAATAATGGAGACAAAATTCGAACTTAAGAAATTTGCTCCTATACCACATTTTCAATAATCATTTAATTAATATTATAATGCCCCTCAAGTGTGAACTCAAACTCCCACTTAATAAGAGAGTCTAACACGTAAAATATTTAATTGAAATAAAAGGTGCATAACTGAAACAATGTTCGAACTTTAAATTGCTATGATCATACCATGTTAAATTATCACTAATTTTAAAAGTTTTATTTAAGAAATGACTGAAATTCCCCACAATTAGGATCCCAAGAAATTCTCCTTACTTTCTTAATTGGACAAGAGATGTGAGGGGGTTCCTTTTGGAGCAACGGCTCTCGATCTCTCTCAAGGCTCTACAATTTTCCCTTCTCAATCTCTACTTTTTGGGTTGAAAATTGTAGAGGATCCCCGTTCAATTAAAAAGGCAAAAAAAAAAACAAAAAAATCTCTTTAGGAGTGCAATTTGATTTCAAAATTAATCAAACATTTATTAAGAAGAAGAAATGAAGTCGATCGGAACAAACAGTGACCAAACAAGTCTAGTCAACGGTACAACCATGACAAAGCGGCCCCAATTAAAAAGAAAAAAGAAAGAAAGAAAAAAAATCTCATTAGAAGTGCAATTTGATTTCAAAACTAATCAAACATTTATTAAGAAGAAGAAATGAAGTCGATCAGAACAAACAGTGACCAAACAAGTCTAGTCAACGGTACAACCATGACATAGCAGCCGGGAATCTACTTGCAGTTGTGCTCGGAGGTTTCCCAGCTGGTCCATAATTAATTAGTTAACCCTGCTGCATTGTTTCCTGATTTCACCATCCTTGCCGGTGAGAACTCCGACACGAGCCATGTTCACCATTGATACTGCAAAGTCTTTGAAGAAAGTAGATCCATGAGTAGTGGCTTGTAGTTTGACATATGCTTTTGTCTCGGGATCGTCAAGGAGAGCTGCGTCTGATTGGAATAGACCCCTTCTTTTTGCCACAAGAGTGTAGTAGTCTTCATCGAATGTCTTGAAGCTTCCTGGATCCATTTCTGCGAATGATAATGTATCACCTAGCTTGCATTTACCCTTCAATTTTGTAATATAGTTTGGATCCAACGTGGGGTCTGTGTCACCCTTTCCGGTGAAGTTGTAAAGACGATTAGTGAAGGCACCACAGTGACCGATACCGATTGTATGCGCACCTGAAGAAACTCAACGAATCAGAATCAAAAAATGATGAATTTAATCATTTAATTAATATTTTAACGTGCAATAGTACCTGATAGTACAACTAAGTCTTTTACGCTTAGACCCTTTTGTTGAAAGTCTCTTTTCAATGAGCTAATGTTACCGAATGGTGATGGTATATTTAGTAAGGCCTCTGATATGTTTGAAACTCTTCCATCTCTTCGCCCTGTTTCAACTTCCCAGAATGGTCCCTTTGGCTGATTCATGCACGATCATAAATTAATTTCATCTGATTAATTATCTTAAAAGAAATTAACAAGCACAAGACTAATTTTATGAAAATGAAAAGGAGGGGATTTTGTAATTTCCTTACCGTGGCAACAACATCCCTGGCTACTATAGCTAAGATGTCGGCACATGAAACCACACCAGGACATGCCTTTTCTAGTGCAAACTTTACGTTATCGATAATTTGAAATCCCCGAAGGGTTTGATTTGGAATTGCATTTTTTTCAGCTTGATTAGTTGAAGAATTCAACAGCACCGAGCCATCACAACCCTGCAAATCAATTAACAAAGCCAGTGATGAGTTGAAAGAATTATTATTGCCACAAAATTACAACTGCCTGTTGAAAATGAGACGAACACTCAGTTACGTATACGTACCCTAACGAAACAATCATGAAAATGCATCCTCAACAAAGGGGCAGCAAGTGTAGGTGCTCTTGACAACGTTTGAACAATAACCTTCTTGACTATGGCCTCGGCTTCTGGACATGTTTTCGCATAAAACCCTACTTTCAGCCCCTCTTGCGCATTTGTGGGGTGAAGGACAAAAAGTACAAACATCAACTGGAGAAATAGAAACGAGAAAATCTTTGAGGCTGCCATAGCACAAGCTTGGAGATCGAAGCTAGCTAGCTAGCTATGATCAGATGCTGTTTAGAATTTAAGTGGGTGTACTGGGATTTTATACTGAAACCTAGTTAAACCCAGATAGATTTTATATACAGAAAGGCTGTCAGCACATGCACTTTGATTTGTGTGATAAGTTAATTACGTACGAAAACTTAGAGGTTTTCTGATGGTTTAATTTTTAAAAACGAAGGAATCAAGTGCATTAATATAAAAGAGATTTCCCAGTTGCTTTCATCTAATTATTAATTGAGTCGTTGGAATCATTGTTTAATAGGGCACAACTCATCATGATGGTTCTCTGCAACTGACACAAATTGGGGCCTTAATCCAAGGAAAAACAACTAAACTCTTCGATCGTAAGAACAATATATTCCTCATGACGTGGATGGATAGTTGACCTTACTATATACCGACGCTTACGTCCAAAGGATGCTTGCATGTGTTGCTTTGTTTGCTCAACTTTTTCTTTTTTTCTTTTCTTTTTTTTTTACAAAAAAAATTATGTTTGAATTTTGAAATGCCTAAATTACAGCCGACAGTATGCATGCTCCTGGCCAATGCTCCTTAAAAGTCATAAGAATCTTAACTAGCACGTTGATGAGAAACGTTATAAGTTTTTGTAGTGCTCTGTTGGAATTATCTCAAATATGATGTAACCTTTAAAATCATCAATATATTAAATTTTAATAAATTAAATTACATTTTAAATTTAATGATAATTTTAAAAGTCACATCACATTTGGGAAAACCCTAAGATGATTATAAGAGGACTTATTATATTACTCAACGTTGATATAATAGAATTATCTCCATTTCGATTAAGATTTTGTTTTATTACATAAGGTAAAGGTGCTCTATCATTTTATCATGATGTCACATTATTTGAAATTGCTGTAATTAAAATTTAATTTAGATCATAAAATTGATCGTCTTCAATAAGACACCAAGTTCGCAATCATAAAACTATATATGATTAAAATAAATTGGCAACAAGCATGGGATAATGATACAGAGGTTTTAATATCTTTTATTACATGGCAACTAATTAATGGCCATTTAGATATATAATTTTATTTTTTATTTTTCTCTGGAAACATCAATTCGGTGCCACAGAGGACAATTAATCAAAATTAAAAAATTGTGCTAGAGAACTTGACTTCACCGGCTCACTGATAATTAGTTAATAATACAGCTATTGCAATATCTTTGACGTGGTCATTGAAATTTAACTTGTAGCTGGCTAGTAAATAAATATACTTTTTACTAGATCTAATCTAACTAGCAATATTTGGCCAATTGCTAGGCATGTTTAAATATGGTGGGTAAACAAATTAAGGCCAAACATAATATAGTATGAAAGAATAATTTGTTTTTTTTTTAAAAAAAAAAAGGGACAGATCGAGTCGTTTTGTTACCAATCACAATGTTGGCACTTTGCTTGATTCTACAGAATATCTGTAATGGAGATAAGAATATATAACACGATGATCATGCATGTCCT
>VIBQ01000103.1:129628-145941 GCA_006937295.1 Carpinus fangiana | reverse complement strand
AACGAGGTGGACTTTAATATTCCTTATACTTCACAAAGTGGCTTAGCGGACACCAAACTTTCATCAAATCCAGCCACTAGTACAGTTAGGGGTGGGAATGGTCGGATATCGACCATTTTTGCCGGTTGACCCATTTCTTGCATATTTGAAAAAATTTATGGAAAATTTTACTTTGACGCGATTTTATAAACCTTTAAATTTTAATTTTTTGTTACTTTGAACCCTTAAACTTTCAAAGAAAAAATTTACTTTATCCCCTGAAGTTTTAGGGGTTTATTAATTTTAAACCTAAAGTTTCAAAATTGACAATTTATCCATTGAAGTTTCAAAAAGTAGAATTTAAACCACATTAAAATTTTCTACCAAATTGGACGGAAATCTATGAAATTACCTAATTGCGCTCAGGGCTTTTTTTTTTAAAAAAAAAAAAAATCGTCCATTTAGACGAAAAATTTTAACTGAGAGTTTAAATTGTCACTTTTTGAAATTTCAATGGGTAAATTGCTAATTTTGAAGTTTTGAGGTTAAAATTAAAAAACTTGGGTAAAGTGAATTTTTTTCAACTTTCAATTACTCTAAATGTAGACTCTTTTATCATATTTTAAAAATTACATGACGTTTATAACTCTTAACTTTTGTATAAAATTATAACTTATAAAACTTTTTTTTATTTAAAAAAATGAAAATTAGAGTTATTTTAGCTTCTTTTTTTTAAAATTTTAACAACAACGGAAGAATTTTAATCGCAATTCAAAATTTAGAGGTCCAAAATAAAAGATTTTGAAGTTTAAGGGTTTGTAAATTTTCAGTATACAGTTAATCTTATTCGCCGGATTTTGGATTTTGCAAAGCGGATAATTCGGGTCGGGCAGAGCAGGTGTCATGAATCTTGCAGTGTTGTTTGTTTTTTTTACCGTCAGTCACAGATCTAAAATCCAACCCAACATAATCAACACTGCAAGTCTAAAAAATAAAAAAAATAATAAAAAAACCCTGCAATTCTGTTAGTGAAAGATACTGCAACCCAACATAATCAACACTTCCCAGAGACAGTGAGAGAGAGAGAGTAAGAGAGAGAATGAAAGAGAGATACCTGAGAGTTGAGACGTTGCGGCCAGAGAGAGGGAGCGACGGAGCGGCGACTGGCGAGAGAGAGGGAGCGGCGACCGGTGAGGGAGAGGGACGCTGGGTTTTTTTCTAGAAGGAGGGGAGGCGAGAGAGAGAGAGGGAGGCTGGGTTTTTTCTTGAAGGAGGCGAGAGAGAAGTAGAAGTAGGGTTTTCTTTTTTTCTTTTTGGGCTTATTAGCGGGGCGGGTACCCGCTGCCCTACCCAAAATGGAGGGGATCCGTTTCCCTCACACTACTCACCGTCAGATCACAAACTCTCCTCTTCAACATCACCACCGTTGATCAACAACAATGGCCCCGATTAATGTCAGCGACGTGTTAACGGACGGTACGCTCTCCTACTTCGACGAGGAAATCTATGAAATTACATAATTACTCTTAGGTTTTTTTTTAAAAAAAATTTCCGTTCATTTAGACCAAAAATATTAACGAAGGATTTAAATTGAAACTTTTTTAAACTTCTGTGGAGTAAATTGTCAATTTTAAAACTTTAGAGTTGAAAAGTCCCTAAAATTTCTGATAGTAAAGTGAATTTTTCCTAAGATCTTTTTAAGAAGTAATAAAATTTAAGCTTGAATTGGTAAATATATCACTTCCAAATGACATTAAATGTATATAAGGTCTGACTACATAGTTTTACACTTGACTGTCTCACCATGTGCTGCTGAATCTATAGCAGTTCTGATGGCAATTGACTTGTGCCGGGAAAAGGGGTTCACTCATGTGCACCTGGAAGGAGATTCAAAAAACCTTGTTGACGCAGTCAACGGTGATGGAGCTGACTGGAGTCCCATGGGGCATGTGATAGCAGATATCAAGGTTGGGCTACAGATTTTCCAACAGTGGCAAATGAGCTTTGTCAAGAGAGAAGGAAACCAAGCTGCACATTTACTAGCTAAGTTTGCTGTTTAAAATGGGGTGGATAATGTATGGAGTGAATCTCCAGATGGCGAGACCGTTTTGCTAGAGCAATTTACTCTTGCACAATCATTTCAATAAGAGATCATCTTCTCTTAAAAAAAAAAAAAAAAAAAAAAAAAAAAAACATAAACCCATAGTTTTTTACCTAATAAGCACGGGCTATGTAAGGATGAAAAAAATCTAAAGAACAATTTCAGACAACCAAAACATTGGTCCTTGCAAGAAGAAACTTAAACCCCATGAAACAGTAGACCCAATACCAACAAAATAGAAACCCGCGTATAGCCCTCTCAAACCCTGCAATACAAAGCAGCGTAATTTTAGTAAAATTCCTATCAGGAAAACAGTACCATAAAAAGAAACTTCAAGGACGAAGAAAGCACTAATACATTAAATGCTTATAAAAGCATATGAACAATGTCGAGGGGTGCATGGGGGAGATGGTGGCCACCCGTGACGGATTATGACTATCTTCTATGAATAAGCAAACTTTGAATTGGTTTACAATTGGAAAACTAAATAGACAGTTTACATAAACCAAAGAAACTTGCTCAAAAGAACAATACAGTATTTTATTAAAAAGGTCAATAACAAGGCAGTATAGGACTCATTAGTTAAGTTGGACTGAATCGTTGGAGTGACAATGCAACTTTCCATTTTAAATAAGATTACAAGTCTAGATATACAACTTTACACCAACAATTACAAACTAAGACAGCAAGCAATTTAGAAAAAAGAAAAATAGAATCCACACAACTTTCACAAATTTAACTTTTGCTCGCATAATTTGTAAAATCTGTTTTGCATGTACTGTCCCGTTACTTAAAAATCCAGAGGGGTAGGAGTGGTGGGAAGGGAAGAAACCAAAATGATTTTTGGACAAGGGATGATTAACAGTAAGAGAATCATAAAAGACTAGGTTCAAGGACATAGGTTTTAGTTCAGGAACAAGTCTATGCTCGGATACATGCAACCCCAGCCTATATGCATAAAAGACAAGATTGAGTAGCCCAGTGATTGCTAACAAAAGGAACTCCTTTGTATGATTATGATCCTTTTGGGCTTAGCAAGAAGCCAGAGGACTTCGCTAAGTCCACCCAGGTGGTCCATTTGATCCATTGGGGCTTGCAAAGGACCCGGACCAGGCTGCAATTCTAAAGGTGAAGGAGATCAAGAACGGTAGGCTTGCAATGTTTGCGATGCTGGGTTTCTTCATTCAAGCCTATGTGACCGGAGAAGGCCCTGTTGAGAACCTTGCAAAACATCTCAGCGATCCCTTCGGCAACAACTTGCTCACTGTGATTGCAGGAACTGCGGAAAGAGCTCCAACTCTGTGATTTTTTTTTTTTGATTTTTTTTTTTGATTTTGATTTTTTTAATTTTATTTGCTCCATCTGCCTCCATGCACCCAGAAGCTAATTAGATGCATTGTAAATTAACGTCGGTGGTCATGCATTGATGAGACGGTTTCTAAGGCATGCAATTGTAAGTTTTCCTCTTTACTCTTTACACTGCCAACCGTAACTAACATATATAAAGCATGATCAGACGCCCCTCCAACAAACTCTACGAAAGTATTCTCAAACTCCTCCATCCAGAATTCATTAACAAGAATTCTATCCAACTTCTTAGCAACAAAACCACTCCCCTCTTGCTTATTAGTCCAAGTGAACAAACTACCACAGAAATTCAGATCCTTAGCTTCAATATCCCTAACACACTCTTTAAAGTTCTCTTCATATGAGTTGAGCCCATCTTTCCCCCACTTTTCCTTGACAAATAAAACCACATTAAAGCCGCCAAGGTTCCTGACTAACCTGTTTTTTGACCAACCTCAATCTATCCCAAAGAATTCTCCTATCAACACCCTTGTTAGCCCCGTAAACAAAATATTGAAACCAAGCTTTATTCATATTTAAATCCTCAATTCTACAACTAACATCCTGCTCACTCTTACCAAGAACATCAATTATAAAATCCTTTTTATTCCAGCTAAGACCGTAGTATGCCCTAGCCTGCCTTGGTCTTCAGTAATAGAATCAGCATACAAAGGCTTCCCAATACCACTGGCGACAAAACTCAAACAAGTAGAATTCCAGAATTCCAACGGAAGGTGGTTCAACTTTACCTAGATTGGAACATATTCAATGACAGCTTCAACAACTGCATTCTTGACTCCCAACGACAAAGAATCAACAGCTTGTTCGCTATATGCCACAACTTAGATTCCAAAACTTCATCCCAAGTAAGTTCATCAGCAAAACGGAAAATATATATGCCATTTTCCGTCAGAACTGCATCCCTTCATCTTGTTACAAGCAGATGGAACATCTACAAAATCCTCTTTCTCCACCACCAACTGTGGAGACTTCCCCCCCTTCCACGTCCCCTCCTCGATTTCCTCGGGATCTCAAACAAATTAACGAATGTACAAACCTTCCCTTTGACAAGGGATGATCAGAGCCATTCACCAATCACACACACTCTCACACGCTCAAAGCCCTCTACAACCACTTGCAACCGTACCAAGGAATTCCTAACCCCTTTTGAGAAAAACTTTTGGCCATGTCAGCAATTCCTCTCCAGCTGAAATACTCATTTTTTTTTCTCTCTCTAAATTGGATCGGTAAACAGCATAAGGTATTGCTTTCCAGCTCAGAGGAACAATTTTTTTTTTTTTTTAAATAAGCATTGTGAGAGAAGAGAGAGAGAGTGAGAGTGTGCGCTTAGAGAGACTAGTGTGTGTTTGTATGTGTGTGTGAGTGAGTGAGTGAGTGAGTGAGAGAGAGAGACAGTGAGACAGAGTGTGCATGTGTGAGGAGTTTCAAACTTGTATTCTCAAAATCTTAAAAAGATTTTTTTTTTTTTTTTTTTTTTTGGGAAAAAAGTGCAAATCACATTTCTAGAGCTAACATTGGGGGATCAAGATGGATAGAGATCCCCGGCAATAGTCTAAAAATTGCTAGGGGATTTTTTTGAAATCCTAACCATTGATTTTCATTTAACAACCATGGGTCTGCCACGTGTCCCACTTAATATAAAATAATATTTTATTATTTAAATTTTAAAAATAAATATATATATCTTTTAAACATGAAGTGGTTCGGCCATCCCATTTTCCTCCTAAGGGCTAGCCAACCACCCCAGCTTAGCCTAGGGGTGGTGTTGGCCACCCCCAAGGACCGGTTTAGGGTGGCCGGTGCCACCCCCATGGCCCCAGGGGGTGGTTTGGCCACCCCCTATGGCCAAACCCAAAAATTTTGATTTTTGGGTTAGGCCATAGGCAAAATTTTTGGGTTTGGCCATAAGGGGTAGCCGAACCACCACTTGGGGCCATGAGGGTGGCGCCGGCCACCCTAAACCGGTCCTTGGGGGTGGCCGACGCCACCCCCTAGGCTGAGCTGGGTGGCCGATCACCCTTTAGGAGGAAAATAGGGTGGCCGAACCACCCTATGTTTAAAAACAAAAAAAATTATTTTTATTTATTTATTTTTTAAAATTTAAATAATATTTTATTATTTTATATTAAATGAGACACGTGGCAGACTCATGGCTGTTGAATGAAAATCAATGGCTAAGATTTCAAAAAAAGTCCCCTGGCAATTTTTAGACTATTGCCGGGGATCTCTATCCGGATCAAGATCCCCTCCCATTGGGGATCAATTGGAGATTCTCCAGTTGGAGATCTGGACCGTTGATTTTGATCCAACACTCTACAGAATGCCTTGTGTCCCACTATAAATTAAATAATAAAATATTATTTAATTTTTAAAAAGAAAATAAAAAGTAAAAGAATTAAAAATTAAAAATTTTATAAAATAATTAAAAGGGTGGCCGGCCACCCAAATGTGGCGGCTAGCCACCCCATCTGAGCCATGAAGGGCCGGTTGGGGGTGGCCGATGCCACCCCCATGGCCCCAAGGGTTTAGCCACCCCTATGGCCAAACCAAAAAAAAAATAAATTTGGGTTTGGCCATAGGGGGTGGCCGAACCACCCCCTGGGGCAATGGGGGTGGCAACTGGTCCTTAGGGTGGTTGCGCACCACCCCCTAGGGCCTCAGGGGGTGGTTCGGCTACCCCTTGTGGCCAAATGTAGTGACCCAAATTATTAACTAGGCGTAAGTAGCTTAATTGTGGGAATTAATTTGGGTTTTGGGTCACTAAAGACACTAGAGGGGTAATTTGGACTATTGGGCAGACGTACGCTGCTGTGTGTAGTGCGGACGTACAGTGGGGGACCATCGGACGTACGCTCTGCAAATCATACAAGTGGACGAACGTGGGACCACCGGACATACGTTACTTTTTGAATACTATTTGGTTAATACATAGACGTACGAGGTAGCAATGAAACCACGAGGCAAGAACCATCGGACGTATGCCCCTTGGTCGGACGTCCGCTGCTTTTCTGAGCCTATAAATAGACCCCTACCCCTTCGTGTTTCTCACAACTTCCAGGCACCCCCAGGCTGCCAGAGTGTTCCTAGAGTATTTTTCAAGTGTTTTGAGTGCGTGCAAGCGTGTGTGTGTGAGGCGTTTGAGAGTTTCAGAATGTTCGTGAGGCGAAACTCTTGTGATTTTGTTTGAAGGAGGTAACGTTCGATCCTTATCTTTTAATTACGTCGTTATGCTGCTCGTTTTATGTTTAGTTGTAGTTGTTTGCTTAGTTATGCTTTAAGACCCGTTTGGGTTAGCGTTTTCGATTAGCTTAGTGTTGTTACGTTGCATTGAGGTTGCAAACTAAACTATGAAGCTTTAAGGTATTCCTAATAGTCCTAGGAGTCGGAGAATAGGTAGACAGTGGAGAGAAAATGAGGTTCTCCCTGAGAACCCATACAGCGGATGTACGGTATCGTGACCGGACGTACGGCTTGTTGTTACACAATGGACGTACACTTTCGAGCCCGGACGTAGGATCAATATGTGACAAGAAAACCCTATTTTCACCAACTGTCCCATAGCTCCTGTTTTCCTTACTTTAGAGTTGTTTTAGGACAAATAGAAGGTTGTTCACAGATTTGGAGAACCCGAATCTTTTGGAGTTTTCGGAGACGCGTATCAATCCAGGTGAGTTTTAACTCACATAATGCTCATTGATATTTTCCCATGCACTGCACATCTATTTTGTGTATCGAGAAAACATACATATTTTACAACTCTCATAGTTTATACTTATTGCACATGAACTTTGTCATTTTGAGAAAAAACGTTGTGCTGAATATGTTAACCAAGTAAGACATGTAAAATGATATGCATATAAAATACAGACAAGATATTTTGCATCGTATGACATGGTACACCGGTACATGCGGTAGTATTGGCCATGGGCTTACAATACATGTTAGCTTTATGGTCAAATGTGTGTGTTATATGATCGTACCAAAAATAATACTCGCAAGTGTACGAATCGTGTGCAGTAAAGTGCGCGTAAAAATGCGAGGTCGAACCACAGAGAACGGAGTTTTGTAATTAAAAACTAACACGACTCTTAAATCAAATGTATCTTAACCTAGTCCCAAAGAGAGAATTTGTATCGAACATGAAACGTGCATAAATTAAATTAAATTGAAAATGTAGGGATAAAAGTAACTAAGGTTAAAGATGAACCTCACCCAATAAAGATAAGCTTAATACATTAAACACTCATTCTCCGTTTTAAAACTTTAAACCCTTCAACACACTCTATTGTGGTAATTGACACAAGTCAAACCGAATAATGTGTTTACCGTTAAGGAGCTACAATGAGTATTGATTATGGATAAAATCATCCACTGTATCCTTGGATCACAGTGGATATTGAATTACAACCAAAAACTCGTTGTGCACCCGGCTTGGAACACATCACAGGATGACTATCAATGCATCAACAACACACAACCATTCAATTATTTGTCACAGAAATTAAATGACAAGTGCGGAATTAAATAACGGAAAATAAAGCATAAAATGTAAAAGCAAGAAATATAAACTAAGGGTGAGGCTTCATCTTCAACCTAAGTTGAAGATTTTAGCCACCCATTGAATAACAAAGCATAATTAAAGTAAAAGAATGCATTAAAATTAAATTAAAAGAAAAGCTTACAAATAAAAGGGGCGGAGCAAGCTAAACAAAAGCAAAATGCTCTCCAAAAACGCCCCAAGGAATGTGTGTTCGACCAAATGGCCTTGGGTCCTATTTATAGGCTACAAAATCCTACGAGTGCATTCGAATGCATGATGTGCGTTTGAACGTACTGCTGAGTTGTGCGTTCGATCGCACAATGTGCGTTCGACCCCAGAAAACCGTAACGGCGCATGCTGAAGCGATGGACTCCTAGGGCACCCGCGCGAGATGCGGGCTGACGGGGACTGCGATCGACCGTGTCCTTGCGTTCGACCGTGAATGCGTTCGAACGTACCAAGTGCGGTCGAATGCACTTGGCAGGGGTCCAATTCTTCACTTAGTGTCTTTTTGCTCTCTTGTGGCCAACTTTTGTTGTAAAGACCTGCACAACTCAAAACACTAAAAACACGAAAAATAATTAGAAATTAACAAAGCTAAAGGCCTAACAAATATAAGTTAAAGGGGTCAAATATACACAATTTGACACTGATCAAATGCCCCCAAACTTACATTTTGCTAGTCCCTTAGCAAAACAAAAATCGAAAAACAAAACAAACATAGGTCCGCTTTCGTGGGAGAGACGATTGCATTGAGCATATGCAACAAGCCTTTTAAACCTCTAGGAATTCCCTAGAGGACGAGTGAAGTCGCGTGAGGGTTTTTCAGGAATGACACCCATAAACAATTTGTATGACACAATGTCATTGACAGACAAGGCCTTTTTACACATGCATATGGTTCATACATCATTAGCAATTTTAACAATTATGAGCAAACAAACCACATCATCAAGGCCTTCAAACAACAATCAAATCACAGCTGAAAAATCAAGACAAAACATGCTCCAAAAAGGTGCAAAGTGAACTAACATATGTGCATGGGGTTTCAATTTTTCAAAAGACGTGCTTCTCATAAACTCATAGGACTGCAATGTGTTAAAAAGAACCAAGGCTTGAATTGAAAAGAATGCAATTTTTTTTTTTTTTTGGTGTAGGCTGTGCAATGCTCGACTCCCTTAAACTTCTAAATGACCTATGTAACGAGTGTTGGACCAGTGACTCCCAAACGAGACGGCTTTAGGGCACTAGATGTAGAAACATCCCTAAGGGCTTAATTACTCAAGTCAAGAAGAGCTACAAAGTCTAACTAGCCATACAATCACTTGTTTAAGAATTCTCATCTTTTTATGCGAACACTCGTTGCTTAATGAGGCAAGAGTTCCGGTTATTCAATGAAAAACTCAACTTGTGATGATTTTTTTTTTTTTTTAAGCCAAGGTTTATCATCACACATCACAATAACCCACAAATCTCAAGACAAACACTCCTCAAATCAAAATTTCATACCTCACAGAACCTATGCCAGTGTGCATGTGAATAAAAAAAAATGGAGTAAACATGTGAAGTCTCTCTAATTCAACCTATGAATTGACAACTGGGATTTCTACAGATATGAAGTGTTTAATCAATGTTAAAACACACCAATGATATGTAATCCACAGATATGATGTAAGTCATGTCAATCAATAACAAATATGTACACAGAAAAATTTAAAAATTTATACGAAAACGACAAATATGCAAAAAGATAGAAAAAACAACAAATATGCAAACAGATAGTGTCTACCCTACCCCCACACTAAAATGGCACAATGTCCCCAATATGCCCAGAAATACAATACCAGAGGGATGTCGCAAGTGAGGTAAGTCGTAAGAGAAGCTCCCCCACACTTGGATGGCAAACACAAAACCTGAAAAACAAAACAAACAAACAAACAAAATCAACAAGGAAAAATAATGAGGGGTGCCTCCCATAAGCGCTAAGTTTAACGTCTTCAGCCAGACTCATGATTTCAATCAGTCCGAATAAATCGGATCCTCCATAAGAGTGTCCTCAACGTCTGGACTCCTTAATTCCAAGAATGGTTTTACTCTCTGTCCGTTCACCTTAAACGTGTTACCATTCGTTGGATCCTCTATCTCGATGGCTCCATGTGAAAATACAGTCCTAACGATGAAAGGGCCCGTCCACCGTGATTTCAACTTGCTAGGAAAGAGATGCAACCGAGAATTGTAAAGAAGGACTTTCTGACCTGGTTCAAAAGATCTCCTCAGGATGCTCTGGTCATGAACCTTCTTCATATGTTCTTTATATTTCAATGAACTGTCATACGCATCATTCCTTAGCTCTTCTAATTCAGTGAGTTGCAGCTTCCTTTGAGAGCCAGCCTTCAAGAAATCGAAGTTTAGCTGCTTGATGGCCCAGTAAGCTCGATGTTCCAACTCGACGGGAAGATGACAAGCTTTCCCGTAAACCAACCGATAGGGTGACATCCCAATCGGTGTCTTATATGCCGTCCTATACGCCCATAAAGCGTCATTCAATCGGGAAGACCAATCTTTTATGTTGGGATTCACAGTCTTCTCCAAAATATGTTTGATTTCCCGATTTGACACTTCAACCTGCCCACTCGTCTGTGGGTGGTAAGGGGTGGCAACCTTATGAGTGATGAAGTATTTCTTCATCAGCTGCTCAAAAATTTGATTGCAGAAGTGCGTGCCTCCATCACTGATAATCGCTCTAGGTGTACCAAACCGAGCGAAATCGTGTCCTTCAAAAATTTGACCACAACTCTGTGGTCATTAGTCTTGCACGCTACTGCCTCCACCCACTTGGACACATAGTCCACAACAACCAGAATATACAGAAACCCAAAGGAGTTTGGGAAAGGTCCCATGAAATCGATGCCCCATACATCAAAAATCTCAACTATCAATATGGGATTGAGGGGCATCATGTTCCTCTTCGAAATACTCCCGAGTTTCTGACAGCGCTCACAGGATGTGCAATANATGCAAAAAGATAGTGTCTACCCTACCCCCACACTAAAATGGCACAATGTCCCCAATGTGCCTAGAAATACAATACCAAAGGGATGTTGCAAGTGAGGTAAGTCGTAAGAGAAAGCTCCCCCAAACTTGGATGGTAAACACTCAACCTGAAACACAAAACAAACAAACAAACAAAATCAACAAAGAAAAATAATGAGGGGTGCCTCCCACAAGCGCTAAGTTTAACGTCTTCAGCCAGACTCGTGATGTCAATCAGTCCGAATAAATCGGATCCTCCATAAGAGTGTCCTCAACGTCTGGACTCATCAATTCCAAGAATGGTTTTAACCTCTGTCCGTTCACCTTAAATGTGTTACCATTCGTTGGATCCTCTATCTCGATGGCGCCATGTGAAAATACAGTCCTAATAATGAAAGGTCCCGTCCATCGTGATTTCAACATGCTAGGAAAAAGATGCAACCGAGAATTGTAAAGAAGGACTTTCTGACCTGGTTCAAAAGATCTTCTCAGGATGCTCTGGTCATGAACCTTCTTCATATGTTCTTTGTATTTCAACGAATTGTCATACGCATCATTCCTTAGCTCTTCTAATTCTGTGAGATGTAGCTTCCTTTGAGAGCCAGCCTTCAAAAAATTGAAGTTTAGCTGCTTGATGGCCCAGTAAGCTCTATGCTCCAACTCAACGGGAAGATGACAAGCTTTCCTGCAAACCAACCGATAGGGTGACATCCCAATCGGTGTCTTGTATGCCGTCCTATACGCCCATAAAGCGTCATTCAATCGGGAAGACCAATCTTTTCTACTGGGATTCACAGTCTTCTCCAAAATATGTTTGATTTCCCGATTGGACACTTCAACCTGCCCACTCGTCTGTGGGTGGTAAGGGGTGGCAACCTTGTGAGTGATGAAATACTTCTTCATCAGCTGCTCAAAAATCCGATTGCAGAAATGCGCGCCTCCATCACTGATGATCGCTCTTGGTGTACCAAACCGAGCGAAAATTGTGTCCTTAAAAAATTTGACCACAACTCTGTGGTCATTAGTCTTGCACGCTACTGCCTCCACCCACTTGGACACATAGTCTACAGCAACAAGAATATACAGAAACCCAAAGGAGTTTGGGAAAGGTCCCATGAAATCGATGCCCATACATCAAAAATCTCAACTATCAATATGGGATTGAGGGGCATCATGTTCCTCTTAGAAATACTACCGAGTTTCTGATAGCGCTCACAGGATGTACAATAAGCACGAGCGTCTGAAAACAAGGTGGGCCAATAAAATCCGCACTGCAAAATTTTTGCAGCGGTCTTATTTACACTAAAATGGCCACCACAAGCGTGATCATGACAAAAGGAGATGACATTATTTTGATCAACTTCAGGTATACATCTCCTAATGATCTGATCGGGACAATACTTGAAAAGATAAGGATTGTCCCACAGAAAATCTTTCACCTTGGATAAAAATTTAACTTTATCTTGTTTCCCCCAATGCAAAGGCATTTGGTCGGTAACAAGATAGTTCACTATGTCAGCGAACCAAGGTGTGGGATTGTGAGCAATGTGCATCAATTGCTCATCAGGAAAGGTCTCAGAGATGGGTGTGGTGTCTTCGGTGAAGTCCATGGTCAACCTTGACAAATGATCAGCCACCACATTCTCTGTCCCTTTCTTATCCCGGATTTCTAAATCGAACTCTTGCAACAGCAGAATCCATCTAATCAAACGGGATTTAGCATCTTTCTTGGAGAAAAGATACTTCAACGCCGCGTGATCAGAAAAGATAATGATTTTAGATCCTAACAGATAGGACCTAAACTTGTCTAGCGCAAAAACGACGGCCAACAACTCCTTTTCTGTGGTGGAGTAATTGAGTTGCGCGTCGTTCAGAGTCCTACTCGCATAATAAATCACATGGGGAAGTTTCTCAATACGCTGCCCCAAAACAGCTCCAACTGCATAATCTGATGCGTCACACATGATCTCAAAAGGTTCACCCCAACTGGGTGGTCTAATAACTGGTGTGGACGTCAGAATCTCCTTCAGAGCCCCGAATGCTTCCAAACATTCTTCATTAAATTCAAACGGGGTATCCTTGGCCAACAACTTACACAAGGGTCTGGCGATCTTGCTGAAATCCTTGATGAATCGCCTATAGAACCCTGCATGGCCCAGGAAGGAACGGATTTCCTTCACAGTACGTGGGGGTGGAAGGTTAGATATCAAATCTACCTTTGCCTTGTCAACCTCAATGCCTCTCTGAGATATGACATGCCCCAGTACAATACCTTGCTTAACCATAAAATGGCATTTTTCCCAGTTAAGCACAAGGTTTTTCTCTTTACATCTCACTAACACCAAAGTGAGACGGTCAAGACACTCCTGAAAAGATGACCCAAAGACGGAGAAGTCATCCATGAAAATCTCCATAATCCGCTCTACCATGTCGGAAAAAATGCTGATCATGCACCGCTGAAAAGTAGCAGGTGCATTACACAGCCCAAACGGCATACGACGGTAGGCGAATGTCCCAAATGGACAAGTAAAAGTCGTCTTCTCCTGGTCTTCGGGGTCCACTGGAATTTGGTTATATCCTGAATAACCATCCAAGAAACAGTAGTATTCGTGCCCAGCTAAACGCTCCACCATCTGGTCAATGAATGGAAGAGGAAAGTGATCTTTCCTGGTGGCAGCGTTCAACTTTCGGTAGTCTATACAAACTCTCCAACCCGACTGAATACGAGTTGGCACCAGTTCGTTGTCCTTATTCGTCACTACCGTTAACCCAGCCTTCTTGGGCACGATATGTATCGGGCTCACCCACTTGCTATCAGAAATGGGATAGATGATCCCAGCATCCAACAACTTTATCACTTCTGCTCTCACAACCTCTTGCATTGCTAGGTTGAGCCTTCTTTGTGGTTCCCTCGATGGTTTGGAATCTTCTTCCAGGTATATCTTATGCATAACCAACGAGGGACTGATTCCCTTGATGTCCTCAATCGTCCATCCTATAGCTTCCTTGTGCTCTCTTAAAACTCCTAACAATTTCTCCCCATGAGCATCTATCAAATCGGAAGCTATAATGACTGGCAAAGACTCAGCTGGTCCTAGGAACTTATACTTAAAATTATCAGGTAAAGGCTTAAGTTCCTTTTTTTGGGAATCAGGTACTACTGTCTCCTTCTTTTCTTTGCTCTCCAACGGAGTTGTCTCCAAAAGTGCATCTGCCTGCTCCATAAGTTTATCTATGTCCAAGTCTTCACCAAACTGAGCAAGGCATGCTTCCAGGGGGTCCTTAATGCTTGATTCTTCCACTACTTCGTCCATTATTTCCTCAATCAAGCATACTTGATTCATCTGATTATAATCAAGTGGTTGTTTCCTAATGTGAAATATGTTCAACTCCACCGTCATGTTCCCAAAGGAAATCTTCATCACCCCCGACCTACAATTTATTAGGGCGTTAGCCGTAGCTAAAAATGGCCGCCTAGAATCACAGGAATCTCAGTCCCTACCATCTGGACTGGCTCCGTATCCAACACAATGAAATCCACGGGGAAGTAAAACTTATCCACCTTAATCAGAACGTCCTCGACTATTCCCCGTGGAACCTTCACAGACCGGTCAGCAAGTTGCAGTGTCATGGTTGTGGGCTTCAGCTCTCCTAGCCCTAACTACAAGTAGACTGAGTAGGGCAACAAGTTTACATTTGCTCCTAAATCCAACAGTGCCCTCTCAATCTGGCTAACTCTTATCATGCAAGTGATTGTAGGACATCCAGGGTCCTTATACTTTAGGGGTAACTTGCACTGTAGGATAGCGCTGACCTGCTCGGTCATGAATGCCTTTTTAGGGACATTCGTCTTCCTCTTCACTGTGACTAAGTCCTTTAAGAACTTGGCATACGAAGGGATTTGCTGGATGGCGTCCAAAAAATGAATGTTTATTTGGACTTATTTGAACACCTCCAGAATGTCCTCTAATCTCCCTCCATTCTTGGGCGCTTGTAGTCTTTCAGGGTATGGTGCTTTTGGCACAAGCGCCCTAGGAGGTTCCTTTAAATTTTGGGTGACAATAGCTGGCTCAGCATCTGCTTCCTTTTGGTTGTCACCCTCTTCTTCCTTCTTTTCTTCTTTCTCTCTCTGCTCTTCTTCCTCAGCTTCTTCTGGGTTCACCACCTTATTGTCCACTCTCTTCCCTGACCTCAGAGTGACAATTGCCTGTACATGCTCCTGATTTGAGGGATTTCCACTGTGGCATGCTTTCGGGTTATTCACAGCTTGGCTAGGGAGCTTTCCCTTATCCATCTCACCTAGGTGATTAGCTAGTTGTCTCATCTGAATCTCTAACTTAGCGATCGCCTGGGTGTTCACCATGGTGGATTGCCTCACATAACTGATTGATTGACCAGTCATTTTCATGAATTCTCTCATGGTCTCTTCCAGTGATGGAGTAGATGAGGTTGGAGCTTAGGTGGGGGCTTGATAAGATGATGACGCTGGCGGGGCCGAGCGTCCATGGTTTTGATAAGGAGCAGAAAATCCTAGAGGATAGTGATTTTGAGCATGAGGTGCTCCTCCTGGATTTGTGATGGGTTGATTCTGTTTCCACGAGAAATTAGGGTGGTTCCTCCACCCCGGATTGTACGTCTCAGAATATGGCCCACTTGACGGCTTTTGGAAGTTATTGAATGCATTCACTTGTTCCATCTCAGTATAAACTGTCATCGATGGACAACTCTGTGTTTGGTGCATGGGACTAGCATAGATAGAACAACATTCAACAGGAAAGGTGTTTGCCGCATTTACGGACTTCCTTACACTCAGGGCATCCAATCTTTGAACGATGGCATCCATCCTCTGTGCAAACTCATTCTCTCCTTTTGTTTCCAGGATGCCCACTTTCTTAGGGGTTCGGGCTGATTTATCTCGACAACTCGTGAAGTCCCAGTGTTGGGAGTTGTCGGCAATCTTCTCCAGAGCCTTGTAGGCTGCATCGCCCGTTAAGTTGAGAAATGATCCCCCATTCATCAGCTCAATCATACTACGGTTGGGCTGAGACAGCCCTTGGTAGAAGAATTGCACTAAACGCCATTTCTCATATCCATGAGGGGGACACTTCATCAGCAGGTCTTTAAACCGTGCCCAACATTCGGAGAACTTCTCATCTTCATCCTGAGTAAATGAACTGATTCCCTTTCTTGCCTCGTTTACTCTGGACATCGGGAAAAACTTATTGTAAAACTGCTTCAACAGTTCTTCCCAAGATGTGATGGAGCCAGGTGCGTTGGAATCCAACCACTCCG